>CM062816.1:1353108973-1353410997 GCA_031772625.1 Pinus tabuliformis | reverse complement strand
TTTTGGAGTTACCTTTACGTTCCTTTTCAGACTCTCTAAATTGAAAAGGACCGAGTTATCTTTGTCGCTAAACTCATTAAAAAGATTAATAGCGACAAACTTGTCTATAGACGAGAATGAGTTTCACTATCGCTAGGCTCGTTAAAACAAAGCGATGGGTTTGCCCGAAGGGCGAATTATACAACAAGCATATGTTATCCTCCTCAAGCTTGAAAAAAATAAAGAGGTACTGGTCAGCAATGACTGGGGAAAATTGGGAAGAAAACTTGAAGAAACTTTGTTGGTAGCAAGTCGCTCTTGAACATGACACTTCCACTCCGTGTCTGAGTCGGGTTGGGTTGTTTCATTCACCGGTAACATCACCATGGTCATGCCATACCATCCACATTTGGGGTTAATGCTACCAATCCATCACATCGGTGTCTCCGATGTGTTGAAGAGAAGTCATTCAGTGAATTCACCTGTGTCCCACCCACTACCATACATTATACTCCATTCTTTCATGACCGCCACCCTGAACCTTATATCACCAGAATGTTTTCACCTCAATTAAAATCATTTGCTCCGTTCCGTGTCATTGATGTGGGATTCATTAAGGCCCTCCTGTGACAGATCACTTCTTGTCGACATCAGCTCATTATCCAAGAGGCTGATCTAGGAACAACCCATTCAGTACTTTGAAGCTTGCATGCCTCAATGGCAAGTTTCTCACTTCCGGCGACAGGTTTACATCAATGGCCTTCGACCGAAATATTTTGCGTGGTGTTCGACGCCAAGTCCTTTATTCACACCACGTGAATTGTACTGCAGTACCTTGAGGGTCATTATCATTATTGGTGATTCCTCTCGTGCTTGTTAACAGTTTACATCATTGACTGGTAATCAAGCGATGTCTTTCCATGTTCGACTTCAGAACATTTCTCACATGGATTGACTTGTACTTCGAGTGAAGATTGGATGAGATTGAAGACCCCGGATCTAGTTTCATCCATCAGGGCTGTGATATATATTCAGGGAAATAAAGACATTAAATGTACATCATTGCTGCATAGATAATCATCCACTCAAAAGGATGATGGCTCTATCAGAATCAGCAGTCTACACTTAGACGATTGTCTGTCCTATGTACATTAAAATGAATTTATAAAGCTGAGCATGGGAATGCCTGCCTCAGCTAGATCATGAAAATAGTATGAAGATAATGTATTGTATTGTATCTTATTACAGGTCTCCTCCCAGCATTGTTAGAACTTCGGATCCTCATAATAAAGCATTTCACCCGACACCAAAAGATTAGCAGCCTCATACTTTAGGGGGCAACTGTTATAGACATTTTTGGGCCCTACAACCCCAAGCATGAAATGTCCATAATCCAAGGGCTCCTAAGTCCCTAAAAGTGTTTTTCTAACACCTTAAGGAACAAGGTCAACAGATTACAGCTTCTCCCAGAAGTTCTCCATGAGAAACTGCTCAGAATTGGTCAAAACAGGATCATTGCAGCTGCTCCACTGGCTAAGTGCATTGCATCTCACCTAAATACACTGTGAGGGTCGATTGCATTTCAAAAGTCCCTTCTGTGGGGTGCGATGGGTGAGAAATGACAAATGGCAATGTCATTCCGCGAGGTGGAGCGGCAATGGAAGCTTCCAGAATCTTCTCCTGTGACACTTGCCTCACTGAATTCAACCAAGGATGAGTAAGAGGCCCTCAGTCTCCAAGTGGAAGCAAGAACTATCAGAGAGAAGACACTAATCAAATCACAAGCTGACTCATCCTCCTTACAGATATCTATATATGGATCCCTCATCCTAGAGATCCAGAGGCTAGAATTTTTCATATTGTAAGGAATTGTTGTTGGTTTCTAGAGACAAACATCAGATTGTTGGGTGATCTAAGCTTTGTTTGAGGTGAAGAGGGGCTTCTTTGCTAGGAGGTTGATGCTAGGTCGGAACAACTAGTTGTAACTCCTTCTCACTCTTTTCTTGTTTATCAATAAAAGTTATTTGAGTTTTCCTCCATGCTTTTGTACCATTGATGCTTATTACATTTGTATGGTCAATTTACATCTAATCCTAGATTGTTTATGATTATAGATCCATGTCTTTGTATAGTGCTATGCTTTTGTGATCTTACAGGTACTTTGTGAAGTTGGGCGTGCAAGGGAGAAGGTAGTTGAGGACTATCAAAGAAGAGAGGGAACGAATCGAAGGATTAGCGCAAGAGAGAGGTTGGTCTTTCTGTTCCTCTCTATCTATAATTCATAAAGGAAAAAACAAAGTAGTTTTTCTTTGTTTGTTTCTAATGCAACTGTCACACCTTAGTGGGATAGAGCAGTTCTAAATAGACACTTTTCCCTGTAACACTAGGATGTCAGATTATTTATGGCTGAGACTGTACTAGCCACTAAGGAGGATGAATAAGATATTTGGTTCGTAGGTTCTGGAGCCTCCTCACATATGACAAGTAAAAAGCAATGGTTCAAAAATTTTTAGAGAATCCAACACTACAGTAAACGTATACCTTGGAGATGATAGAGGGTACTGGATCAAGGGACATGGAGATGTCCTTGTCACTCTACCTGATGGAAACATCAGGAATATATCTGATGTGTGGTATGTACCTAGTACTACGAAGAACCTGATTTCTGTATCAAAGATTACATATCAAGATCTCAAGGTAGAATTCTTTAAATCTTATTGTATCATTAAAGACTTGTTGGACCAGATGAAGCCTATTGCTACAGGTGTTCGTATAGGAGGACTCTACAAATTGGATGTGAAGAGTAAACCACCGTAAGAATTTATGTCATTGGATAAGTCTATTAAAAACTTGTGGCATTAGCGACTTGGACACATCAATTTCAGTGATCTCCTATTGTTGCAAAACAAAGGTATTGTGAATGATCTTCCTGTTTTGAAAAAGTTGCATATTGATTGTGAAGCATGTGCATTCAGTAAACAACATAGAGATAAATTTCCTATTATTAAAGATAGGAAACAGAGGGATACACTCAAACTTGTACACAATGATTTATGTGGGCCTATGCATGCAAGATCGTTAGGTGGGGCCTACTATTTTCTAATCTTTGTTTATGATTGGACAAGATTCACATGGGTGTATTTTATTAGACTAAAGAGTCATGCCTTAGAGTATTTCAAGCAGTTCAGGGACATGATCAAAAAGTAGACAGGAAAGTTCATGAGGATTCTGCGATCAGATCAAGATGAAGAATTCAAGAAAGGGGATTTCATCAAATACTACAAAGAGCATGGGATACAATAGTAGTTTACAACATCTTACACTCCTTAGCCGAATGGAGTAGCTGAGAGTAAAAACAAAACACTGGTGGAGTGTGCTCGTAGTATGTTGAAAGGTAAGAATCTAACTAATGGCTTTTGGGTAGAAGCTGTCAATACTACAGTGTATTTGAAGAATAGGAGTCCACTAAAATTCTTGATTATAAAACTCCTTTTGAAGTGTTGTTTGGATTCAATCCTATAGTAAGTCATCTTAAAGTATTTGGTTGTAAATCTTTTGTGCATGTTCCCAAAGAAAATAGGAAGAAGTTAGATTCAAAGCCCATTAAATGTACCTTCATTGGATACTGCAGTCAGTATAAGGCTTATAAGTTGTTTGATCCTTTTACTCACAAAGTGTTTGTTAGTATAGACGTAATATTCCATGAACATGTTGATGATGGAAATCATGTTCAAGATAATGAAGAATGGCATGTACCCTTACTTTCAGATGAGGATGTTGAAACAAGGATCAGTCAGCAACAACAACAACAATATCAATAGCAAGGAGAAAAACAACAAGAAGATAAAGAGGAGGAAATTGATTTCAGTCCACAAAGAGAAGAATAGATCAGAATGGTTGACACCCTATCACTCAAGAGATCTAGCAGGCTGAAGCAGTTACCAACTCTGTAAAGGCATTGTGTGCTCATGACTGGTATGTTAAACATTGTAGAACCTTCTAATTTTTATGAAGCTAGTAAGAGTTGTGAATGGAAGGAAGAAATGAAGGAGGAATGTGAATCCATTATTAAGAATAATACTTGGGATCTAGTAAATCTTCTTCATGGTAAACAGCCCATAGGTTGCAGATGGTTATTTAAGTTGAAATTTAAAACAAATGGGTCTATTGATAAGTATAAATTAAGGTTGGTTGCAAAGGGGTAGTCCTAGAATGAAGGTATTGACTTCGAGGAAACATTTGCCCGTATTGAAAAATAAAATACTATTAGATTGATTATTGCTTTAGCCACTAGAATCATTAGAAAATATATCAATGAGATGTTAAATCTGCTTTCTTAAATGGTGATTTAAAAGAAGAAGTATACTTAATGCAGCCTGACGAGTTTATTAAGAAGGGAGAAGATCATTTAGTATGGAGATTAAATAAATATTTATATGGTTTAAAACAGGCTCCTAGATTCTTGTATGACAAAATTGATTCATTTTTCCACATGCATGGTTATAAACAGAGAAAAAATTATTGTAATTTGTATATTGTGTTTAATGATGAGGGGCAGATAGTGCTGATTTATTTATATGTAGATGATCTGATCATGACAAGGAGTGTAGACAACCTCATTGAAGAAATCAAGAAGTAGTTATCACCGAAATTTGAGATGAAGGACCTTGGAGAATTGCATTACTCTTTGGGTCTAGAAGTTTGGATAGATTGAAGCCAAACTTTCTTGTCCCGGGGTAAGTATGCTAAGATTTTGTTGACTAAATATAAAATGGGTGAGTGCAAGGCTGCATTTGTACCTTTACAATAGAACAACAAACTTCAAGTCAATGATGGTTCGAAATATGCAGATGCAACATTGTACAAACAGTTGGTTAGTAGTCTAATCTGTTTGACTACAATAAGACAAAATCTAGCTTATGCAGTGAGTGTTTTGAGTTAGTTCATGACTCAACCTCATGAGAACCATTGGCTTGCAGCAAAAGGAGTACTGAGGTATCTGCAAGGAACTTTAGACTTTGGTATTTTGTATTCTAACTCATTTGATGTTAGCTTGATAGGTTATACAGACTCTGATTGGGCGGGAAATTTAGATGATAGAATATCAATTATAGGTTACACATTTAGCATTGGATCTGGGGTCATCTCTTGGTGTAGAAAGAATCAACATATTGTAGCCTTATCCTCAGTAGAAGCAGAATATCAAGCTATGTGTGCAGCAGCATGTGAGGCTACTTGGTTGTGCAGACTTCTCCAAGATGCAGGAGAAGAACAGACAAAAGCTACGATTATCAATTGTGATAATCAAAGTTCGATCAAACTGGCTTACAATCATGTGTTTCATAAAAACACTAAGCACATAGACACTCAATTTCATTTTGTTAGGGAAGAGGTGTAGTCCAAAGAGATTTGTGTTGAATATTGTAATCGTTGCGATAATATGGTTGATATATTTACTAAGCCTCTCAGAAGACTGAAGTTTGGGTTGTTTACAGACATATTAGGTGTGTTTAAGAACCCTTTCTCCATTAAGGGGGAGTGTTACAATTAATGGAGAATAGGTTATTGTTGTTACGTAGTCATGAATTCTACTTTCTATAGTTATTCAGTTCTTATTCTCCTGGGATATGATTTGTTGTCCCTAACAAACTGTATCTATCTAATATTGAAGATTAATATGAACCATGTGTGGTGTTTTTCTTGAGGTTGTTCCTAGTGATCTGCATCTGTGAGCTCATCTTGTTTTCAATTTGTTATTTCATGTCTTCCTTGTGCAACTCTTGACAAAGACACGATCCTTCCTTTTCCAAATCAGCAAAACAATGGATCAGTAAAACAAATACCGAATCCACCTCTTCTCACATGACGGGAGAGAAAAAAAAAACTTTGTGATCAAGTAGCCCTCGAATGCATGCAATGGAGACTGTCACCGCCTTCCAAAATGCAGTCCCATAGAGTTTCTATAGTCGGTGCGATTTTCACTTTCACACTCGCGCCATTCTAGACATCAAAAATGCATAAGTCTACAAGTTAAATCAGCATGACTATCACTTTATAATCCATGTTGATTTCCCTCCAAATGCACTAGTAAAACTTCTACCACTACTTAGGGTTATAGGTTTCCTTAATCCTACAGCTCTGATACTATGTCAAGAGTTGGACAAGGAAGACACGAAATAACGAAACCAAAACAAGAGGAGCTCATAGGTGCAAATTACCAGGAGCTAAATCAAGTAAAATGCCACACCTAGCTTCAAATTAATCTAAGTATCAAATAGTTACAAGTAGTTAGGGAGAGTAAATCATATCTCTAGAAATAGGAACTGAACAACTATGAAAAGTAAACACTTAACTATGTAACAATAATATCCTATTGTCCATTAATTCTAGCATTCAAAAGAGTCCCTTGCCATAAGGTATGAGGTGACACGGGGCAAATTTTTGGGCACATATTTCATTCTCACTAGTGGGTTTATTAGAGTTTGGTAAAGCTCCTAGTTACTTGACTATTGTAACCATTGACTATTGTGACCATTTGAGATTTCAACTAAGAGGTTCGAGTATTGTGAGGAATATTAATTTTTTTTAGACAACATTCTTGGTGATCGAGGACATATTAATTTGTTTAGAAACCATTCTTGGTGATCCAGTACAAGGAGGATAGGAAAATTTCAACATTTCAATGTCATGCTAGGTAGGCATGTTCACAACTCAACTTCGCTTACTCTCTAATTTTGAAATACCGCTCTAGGGTTTTCTTCCAAAGTTCACAGTGGTTCTCCTTAATTATATGAAGGATCATGGTTAGTATGTTGGCACCCGGACCTTACTCCAACTTTGTGGCATGATTTACTAAACTATGTGGAGTTGTCTCTCTTCTGCATTAGTTACAAAAGGGTTTTTTTGTTTTTTTTTAATGGTTCTGTGACCTTCGAAAGGGTTAGGGCTAAGAACTCATTAAGAATCAGATTTACTCTTTCCTAAGCAATGCTCCAAAATTTTACATATGATATTTTACTTTTTATAAAATCTATTTCCAGTTGTAAGAATCTTAGTTACACTCTTTTGAACTAAAACTGAGGTTGTAACCCTGTGTCGACTAGTCTTTTATTAACCCTAGAGTTATAGAATTTGCAATTTATACTTTACATTTACTTCGGCTATGCTTTCAATAATGTGTTGTGATCTACAGTTACCTAACGTCGTCTTCTTATGGAACCAGTAGCTTGTTCAATGACTACCCGCTCAACACCAACAGTCCCAACTTCACACTTGATTGTTCCAAATGCACCTGAAACATGAGAATTTAATTTTGGCACTAGCACAAGATCTGATGATGACGAATAAACCACATTTTCAATAATTTCTATTGTATCGTGCAACTGATCGGGAAGAATAAGCTTTTCATCCTCTCTTTTCATATTTAAATTTTTTTGAGCTTACATTTCGTCTTAATTTTTTTACCAATAAGAACATCTTTAGTATTATCGGTTGGTATAACTCTACCTCGAATTCATATCAAAAAATTAGATTTTCCTTATTTTCTCTTTATACAAGAATTTGTTTCTTTAATATTAAAGTTTGCTATATTCTTTTTAGGCATTAGTAAAAGCTTCATTCCTTTTATTTCAAGTATATTGTCATGTTGAAATTTTGTGTTACATGCATATGGGGATATAGATATACATCCTGTTGAAGAGAATTTACCTGAGTGTATATATAGATATATCCATGAAAGTTTAGTAACTTCTGAGATTCACACTGTAGTGGGATAATCTCCTGTTTAGAGAGAGATTATTTTAAATTTGCCAAAAACACAATTCTCTCTTTGATTTTGATTTCAAATAATGACTTTGTTTTCATAAGTTTAATTCCATTTCTAGCTTCTTCCCTTTTTTTAATTATTCCATTACTCTTTTGTTTGATTGGCAAGGGAAACCTTATTCAAAGAGTTTAAGAGAATTACAAAATTTTATAATTAAAAATTTTATATTAAAAGATTTTATAATTATATGAATTTAGAAACTGGTATCCGTTTTAATGAATGGTGGGATGTCTATGAAGCTAAGTATTCTGAAATTTTATACTCAAATGATTATTTTTTTCCTTACTATTTTATTTAAATTCTGGTTTTGATGGTGATATTTTTGCCTGCACCGAACTGAAAAGAAAAACCTATTTTCGTTAAACCAAATAGGTTGAAAGCAAAGGATCACAAAAAAATCAAATATTGAATGTGTGGGAAGGGATGGCAAAAGAAAATCAACCTACCGGAATTGTTGGCCAGAGAACCAAGGTAATAACCGATGTTCATCAAACCCTTGCAGGGAGCGGAGTTAAAGAAAATGTCAAATTTTAAAATCCTTCCGCTGACAGGGGGTAAAATAAAAAACGAAACTTTTCAAAAATTCCACATTTAAAACAATAAATCATGAAAAAGGTAAAATGTGAAAAGAAGAAAGGTCCTTCTATCCGACCAAATGGGAAAGAAAAATTGAAAATTAAAATATCTCCAATAGTGTTATGTAAGATAAAAAGATCAATCATAATGAACACTGCTGTGCAAGGGAATGGTTTAATTTTAAAAATGGCTCAAATCACATGTCACATATGGATAGAAATTCAACATTCAAAATTTTGAAATGCGTCTGTTAATTTTGGAAGATAGGAATGGTTCAAATATTAATTTTAAAAAATAGTTCAAATCGCATGTCACATATCGATGGAAATTAAAAAGAAGGGTTCAAATATTAATTTTAAAAAATAGTGCATATGGATGGAAATTAAAAATTCAAATTTTTGAAATCCGGCTGTTAATTTTGGAGGATAGAAAATTAAAATTTGAAATTATGAAGTATGGGAAAGATTTAAAAAAGATATATCTAATAAAAATAAAAAATAGATAAAAAAATTATAATTAAAAAATATTTAAAATGAAAATTAATAAATTAATATAAAAAAATATGAAAAAAATAAATAGATAAATCAAGCCAATGAAAACTAGGATCTTACATCAAACCATTGATTATGGAAAAGAATAAAAGAAGGTTTCCAAATTCTTAAAATTTAGTGGAGGTGGTAAGGCACCTAGAGATTACTATAGCTAAGTTAGCTATTGAATCTATCACTTCGAAATTACCAAATTATCTTAAAGCTTTAGTGGATGCAGTAAGGTCTTTAGAGATTACTACAATTAAGTTAGACATTGAATCTATAATTTCCAAAGTACCAAACTATCTTAAGCTTTATAGAAGTTCCCATGCACCATCCTAAATAATTAAAGTAGATATCCAAATTAAAAAAAATAATGGAGATATTGTGACCTTACTAAATCCACACAATCAAACTATGCATTCGATCTATCACTTTCTAGCTATTTGAAATTTTTAAGAATCTCAAACCATAATTGTTCCAATATTTTTAAAATAGAAAGTTATGTCTAAATGATAATATATGAATGAATGTTCTCATAAATATTTTCGCCATAAACTTCAACTTATTTTATTAAGAAGAGGATATACCAATTTGATGTCTTATTTGGTTGTGACCTTAAAATCAAATTTTATATAGAGCTTAAGTGTGTCTAATGGTTTAGAACTTGTGTTACATCTTAAGAGGCTACAAGTTCAAATCTAGAGTGAGGTAGAATATAGTGCATCTCAATAAACTTTATGAGTCCCTTCTCTCACAAACAAGAATATCTCGTACACCTAATTGGTTTGTTGAATTTACCATGAACTTAAAATTAGATGATATGATTGATGAATTTAGAATGAACTTCATCTATTACCCATTTTTCCATACTTATAAAGGCTTTGTCTTGTCCCACTACAAGGGGTTCATCAATCAACTTAGTCCTTGTTGTGCCTTTTAGAACAGGAATCGTTCGGGAAGTTCTTGTAGAAGTGCCTGAAGAAACCAAAACTTGGATGGTATCATTAATCTTCTTTTGTCACTGCATGTTCTTCCTAGTTTTCCCTTGAGCTTGGACTATGTGAATTCAAGGATATAAGATTAAATATTTGTCTATATTTGCAATCAAATGGGTGATCTTCTTGGTGGTTTGATATCGAGAAACAAGATCTGAGCTTGGTATTGTACACCGTTGCACAATTTCTGATGCTTCTTTGAGAAGCATCTGTAACTCTTGAACCCATTTGTTGACAACTAAAGCCTCATCTTCGTGATGGTCCATTGTCAACCAAAAATGCTTGATCTAGTCAATAATAGGCTCAATTCTTATCAATTTATCTTTCAAAGCAGCCAACACTTTCCTGCAGCGAAGCACAATGTTAATGTGCCGAAGTATTTGGTGGATTGTCATTTGTAAGCCCACACCAATAAGGGCAGGGACAAAACTGGGATCAACCATGATTTCTTCAGTAAATTCCATCTCCAAATTATATATGATCCCCTCTATAACGCAACAAAAACACTCCCTCGACAGTTAGGCAAATACTAAAAATGTTGTGAGGCACTTTCTATCGCAATATATTGCCTCTTGCAAGTCTTTATCCCTAGTCCTTGTTAGTCAATTAAAATTCATAGGAGATGGCTATGGTGGATTTTGAGTGTTGAGAGCATCGTATTACCATGGCAGCCAATGGTTGTTGTGTTTTCCAAATTTATATGCCCTTACGATTATAGAATGATTTTTGTGTTTAATGGATTTTTAACTAATATTTATGGTGTATAACAAGCTACAATATTCATGGTTATAGTCTTTGGGATGTTTGAAATTGGTTACAACTGTCTGTTGACCTTTTTGGATAACTTGAAATGCTGCGAGTGTTGGCCTCGGCCTCTGTAATATTATTCTCTGTCAGTTTTGAAGAATCTATAGTGTACTAATATCATCCAGAAATGTTAGGAATTTCAACATTGAATGTGTCTACTTAACAAACAACCACCTGATGTGAGTTTTACTACATAGGCTTGATAAAGTGTAAGAATTTTAGGAGTTTCTCAAATAATTGGAATCCATTTCAATAATGAGAGATATGAACAAGGTTCTAAATTTCCCTATTCCATTATTGGAGACTCTGTGTACATATATTCTTCTTTTCAATGTGTATATGGCTACCTCCAATTGATTTTCCATTTCCAAAGCATTGTGCTATGTCGATAAATCTAGCAAGAAGAGAACATTTTCTGTAGATGTATAATCAACACTCATGTATGGTTCTATATAGCTTGTCTCCAAGACTTGAATTGCAAGTTTGCAAAAAAAACAATTAAAGATTTATAAATGAACTTTAGACATATGCACACCAATCTAGAGTTTAATCAATTTGTTTAAAACATAATATCTTTTCAATAAGGATGGGATAACATAGAGACAATTCAGGGAAGGTTTGCAACAACTTAAATGAAGAAAGAAGAAGAAACAATAGGTTCGTTGTGTAAAACCCAATTGAGAAGTAGGATCATTTGCAGTTAAATCCTAAAATGTCCTAGAAAATTGGAACTCTAAAACTTAAATGGAAAAAAAGTTAAATTAAGTCACCATATCTATAATAAGTGCCATGGAACCCAAGAGTTACTATCAAAGTTGAATTTTGCCCATTTTGGAGAAAAATTGGGCAGTTTCCTTCTACCAAACCAGTTGTAATTCTCTGAGGGTAGAAGTTTTGGCCATGATAACTAGAAACTTTCTAGGCAAGATGAGGTCCACACCACCTCATGTGTAGAGAAAATACAATAGTAACAAACATATTTGTAAGAATAGACCTCTAATCTTCAATGAATTCATAATGAATCTCAATCTTCTTAAAGAAGAATCACATAGAGCATCTCCACATTTGGAAAAAGAAAATGTTGTTGATAAAACAATTCAACAATGTTGAAAGATTAGAGCTAAAGAGTGTAGTTAGAAATTCAGAGTGCATACTTGGGTTCAGTCAATGGACTGCAAAGGGGGAGGTGTTTCAAGGCCACAGTTCCTGACAAACATGGATCTACATATGACACCTGAGCTTCACTATCTTAAAACCAAAGAAACCCCTTTATGAAAAAGTGATGATCTACCTTACGAACCATATCCCAATACACATCAGAAACCTCCATTTCAGAAAGAACCTGCTCATTTATGGACTTTGTAACTTTGAAGACCTGACTTATACAATCTCTCTCATAAAGCAACATTTTCCTTGTTTCATCTGATAGTGCATTCATAGGTACTCTTGGAATTGGCAACCACCATTTCTTCCCTTCCTTACAATCAACATGGCATCCAACTTTCTCAATACTAGAAGATTCATATGGATGTTGGACCGAGACCTATAACCATAGATTTTTTTAGCCCTAAATATTTTAAACAATTAGAATATTACACATTGCATATTTTTTTACCATTCTAAATTCTTAGTAGTTTTGAGGTTAAGACATGTTCCCCATCTAGACTATCCATTAGCTTGTTTCTTTGAGTGGAAATTCAATTTTCAAAGTAATAAAATGTCTACTACTGCTTGGTTGTAGGGTCACACTCCTATCTTTCCATCCATCTTCACGCATGAGGAAGTTGTGCATCCACTCTATTCTAACACATGAAATTATGTTTTGAATTAAATTATGTTTCGAATTAATTATTCAACCAGAAATGTAGCATTTTATTGAAAAAAATTATTTGTGATTAATTGTGGGTCATTTCGAAACACATAATTGTTTAGAGTATTGTAGAAGGGGTAATTGACTTCAAGGTTGGTGATAGTTGCATATCCGCTCTATTTTAACACATGAAATCATGTTTGAAATTTAAATTATTCGGCCAGAAATGTAGCATTTTATGGAAAAGAATTATTTGTGATTACTTGCGGGTCATTTCTAAACACATAAATGTTTAGAGTATTGGAGAAAGGGTAATTGACCTTAAGGTGGGTGATAGAATCCCTATCGTATTCACTATAGAATGCTAAGAATCCAAGCACTGCAATAAAACATTTTTATTTAAAACTATAATGTAACTTAAAAATATAATTTATAATTTTGTTTGTTGAAGAATAACTTGTGGCAACTATTATTCTTGATTGTTCAAATTAGAGGTTTTCTGAAGAGAAAGTTCCAAGCCCCATCATTTTTCTTGACAAGGTGACATGCATTGTGGAGAAGTAAATTCATAAAACCATTTTCCTTCATCTAGATTCTAGAAAAGGGACTGAATATATGTGTCACGTCGCCTCAATAAAGATTGTTCTGTTTTCCAAATCTATGTAAGTCTAACTTGTTTCCAATATTGATTGTTATACAAAACTTGTCACATGTTTACTATAGATATTATCCAACACAATGGAAGCACTTCAAAAGTTGTGTCCAAGGAAATTAACTTCAACATTCTCATTTGTGTCTTTAGATGGTGATGAAAAGCCTATTTTCTAGGTATTTATATTGTTCTTGTCATGGTAATAAATTTTGATTGAATGATCTTGGGAGTTGTAAGTATATCATTTTGAAACATCCTAATGTTTTCCATAGTTGCATCAATTTTCCAAGATACTTTAGGCTACTAGTTCCTATGCCACTGCCTTAAGACATTTTCTTTGCAACATCTGGTGCAATTACTAGTACGTACATATTTTATATTCTGAGGTTTCTTGCCATATCGAGTTATCCTAATTTTACTAAATTCACGTCAATTACAACTTTTACTCAAATTTGACAAATCCAAAAATTAATTTTAAGTTATTTTGGACACAATAATATTTTATTCAATTTTTTTGAAGACATAATTTCACACAACTCTAGTTAAATATAATTGAATATATATATATACATATATAATTTTATATATAGTTAAAATATTATGTTAACTAATTTATTTATATGATTAAGATAATATGTTTAATCTAAACCAGATCAACGATGAGGATAAGCCACAAGCTAATATATCTATGATTTGGTGAACAATCCTAAATTCATTTGAAGTCATCAATAATGGGTTGGCTTGTAAAGTTTGCAGAGGAGACATGGTTTCCATTGGCCTTGACCCTTCTTTAGGGAACATACATAGCCACTTTATCCCCCTCGTATTAATTGGACACCTGTGAGATTGTAACATTTCCAATCTTTTCTATATCACAAGCCCAAACACCACCTCTATCTAGAGTCAAGGTTGGCTTTCTGTTAGGAATCTCAATTTGAATGAGGGATAGTGAGAGGCTTGGACCAGTTACATTAATTATCTTACAATGGGCCATATTCGAATCACTAGTAGGGATGACAAACTGGTTTGTTTGCTATCCCCCTTTACTCCACAAAGTTGGGATATATCTTGATTACGGCACATAGAGATGCTGCAACCACCAAATTGTGGTGGAAGGTAGTTTGGAATGCCATTGTCCTACAAAATCTAAGATTTTCATGTGGCATCTAATGGAAAGCAAGGAGCCAAATTAGAAAGTTCTTTAAAGAAGATATATGGTAGGGCCCAGCTGGCACTCCTTATGTAATAATGATGAAGAATCAACCAAACATATTTTCATGACTTGCCCCTTTTTTGGAAGCTTGGGCTTACATGCAAGTAGGCAATAGGTAACATAAAGGAATGGGCTAGGGAGAGTTTGAAGGGGGACTAGAAGGATTGGCTCTCTAATCAATCCTATAGAGCATTCAAATCTTTTCCCTTGATCCTATGTTAGGGAGTATGGCTAGCTCAAAACAAAACCTTATTCGAAGAAAAGTATTCAATTCCTAAACACTCAACAACTAGAGTTATGGCTATTTTAACTCATTACCCTCAAGAAAAAGGAATTTCCCCTGCTAAGACTATTATTGTAGAAAATCTACATCTTTCATTCCCTTGGTATTTTTGCGATGGTGCATCAAACAATTCGATGGTGAACAATGGTGGGGGATTTATCCTCTTCCTCTCAATTTCTCACTGGTTCAAAGTTAAAATGGGGATAGGCCCAAGTTCAAGCAAGAAGGCTGAACTATTAGCATGCAATAATTTTCTTCTTTTCACCTTAGCTAAAGTTTGTACTTACATCCAAGTTATCAAGGAATCCATGATGATCACCAATTGGTTAAATGATATTCAACATTAAAGTAACATGTATATCATTCCCATTTCTGAAGAAACTAAGAGGTTGATTAACTCGTTTATCTTTTTCACATGTTCTTGCATCTAGAGGGAAATAAAACATGATGCTAACTGCCTCTGCAACAAAGGTCTATTCATGGTAGCAGGGCCCTGGGACATGATGGAATATGATGACACTATCATCACCACTATTATGTTACATAGAACCATCCTAGACCTCCTCCCAAGAGCTGTATAAATCAGTGAAATTTTTATGTTTTATATATGTATTGTTTGATAGTGTTTATCGATGACTATAACACTATGAAAAATATTATTATACATGCATAATTTATTTTTTCACTCCTCTTTATCAATATGTACACATTTAATATCATTTTTTTTTATTATTCATTTTTAAGGGGATCATTGATCTCATCTTAGCTTTATTTCTCCTCATGAATGCACCCTAAATGTGCATATATAGAATGTAATTTTGTCATTACCTTAATGAATGAAATTAAAGTTTTTTTTGGGAAGAAATATGTTTAATCGAATATTTATATAATTAAGATAATAGATTTAGTATAATATTATTATGTGTATATCCATCATTGCTAAAAGAGAACAATGTTGCCAGGTGAAGAAAATGTGAAGAAAATGCTCATGAATATGTTTTGGACACCATGGATATAGAACACATAGTTGATCAATGGGTGAATCTATTTAAATCCATGTGAGTGATTGTTGACTATCTTAGATCACCCATATCACAAAACCGTGTTGCCTCTATAGAATATGCATAATATAATCACATAGATCCAATATGGAAGGAAGTCAGGAGTTCATAACCTTGTTGCTTCGTCCAATCTAGTAAATTCAACCAATGACTAGAATTTTTGAAGACACGTGGAATAAAATTAAGTGGGTGCTTTTTTTTAATTTTTATTTTCACAATAGAAAATGTAGTCTCATTAGGTTTTAGTAGAGAATATTTTTTCATTATTACTAATATATCAACACTATTATTTGTTAAATAAATTGGAAAAAATATGATGGAGTGAGATTGTATTTTGAAAGTTAGAGTTAAATTTTAGTTTCCACTTTAGTTATTTATTTAAGGGAGATAAGAGAGGCACCATTGAAGGTATGAAACATATATGTTTGGATCACTGTTCACGATAGATTTTAGATTATCTTATGTTTACATGGAAGGGTTTGAAACCTTTAATGTATTAATGGTGTTCAATAATGTTGGGAAACACTTAGATTATTGTAAAAGAGTTATATTTTAGATCATAGCAAGAAGAAAATATTTTTTGAAGAATTATGTGACACTTTAATGAATTTTAAAAATTGTAAAGTTTAGTTTATATTATAATTTTTGTTTTATATTAGTGCGTGTAGGTCGTTAAATACTCATAAATATTAATAATAAGAATCAAAATATTTATTCATCTTTTATTCTTAGGATTTAAAATAAATCATAAAATTTAACTAAATTATAACTAATTTTAGATGATTATTATTAATTAAAAAAAATGTGAAAATATGTGTATGATGAAGTAGGTAGATGGTAGGGATTTCATGAAAGTTAAATTTATGTTTATGTTTAGAGAGATGGAGGGGAGAGAGAGATAGTGAGAGTGAGAGATGGGGGTGTCAAGGCCCCGAGTTGGTACTAAGGCCAAAGGGGGCTTGTGACTGCCCTTAAACACTTGGAGAGTCAAAAAATTGAAGTTGGATGGAGTTGGGAAAGAGTGCACGATGGGCATGCCCACACGAAGGCGGGGTGTCCAACTATGTGACTTGATGAATTGGAGACGCTCACATGTTGGAGGGTGATTTGAGAGGCATGGACGTGCTAGAGTAGAGAGCGCCTAGACAACTCGGGAAAGAGGCATATCACAAACTTATAGCAACCGACTTATGGATCCATGCCCACTGGAGCACCCACGGCAGGCGGCGCCAAAGCGCCAAGCATAGAAGGAAAGAAAATGCAACATGATGATGAGGTAGCAAGTGGGGTGTGATGAGAGGACGAGGGGATAATGATATGGAGTACACAACAAGTGAGTGGCCGAGTTTGGGTCGCAGTTGTGATGAGTGAATGACCAACAGAGCATAGCTTGGGCAACATGGTATGGAAAAGTGCCCATAGAGGGGCCCACCCACCTCATAGAGGCATCACTCGCCCATAAGAAGCTTGACCCAGGGGCACGCCCGCCCAAGGAAGGGTACCCTCCTACCCATAGACAGGTTGGGCCAGGGGTATTCATCAAACTTAGTGGGTCGGCTTAAAACATTGAAGGGGCATTAGCCATTCTAATTTCTAAGGCAAGAAGGCATATAAACAAGAGTAAATAGATCGACCAAAGGGTAGAGTGTTCGACCAATAACATTATAGAATAAGCTGGTCTATGATATTGCAGAAGTATGGAAGCTCTCAGAAAGGCAAGAGAATGGTAGCAACAAGGACGTAGACAAGGCGGGGCTCACCTATCAAGCCAACACAACAGGGCAAGACTACAGAAATTTATTTTGGGAAAAGTCATTGGGGCTTCTGGGAAGTTCAACATGCATGCAAACTTGGGAAGAATGCAGAGGCAGGACTACATGACTTAGGCAAAGTGTGCAAGTAGACTTGGGTAGAATGCAGGCAAAGGCCACATGAATTGATATAATTGGGTGGACGAGTTGATGGCCTAGGCCAGGAAACTACCGTGCCTTTAAACATTGTAAAATTGCTTTTGTGTGATATTTGTAACAATTAATAAAGCATAGGGGTGAACTAGTTTGGGGAGTTCCCCCTCCCGTTGTGAACTTGTGTTAATTATCATATCACATTGTTTCAATGTTATATTGTTGTTTTAGCTATCGCATAAATGAATAGTTGAAGTGAGAAAGATTGAATGAAGTAATTTATCCTGCATAAATAAAGAAGTAAACGCTTAATGAAAATTTGACTAAGTGTTGGAAGTAGGCATAGTCGAGATAAAAGTATATTTAAAAATTGTGAAATTGTGCAAGTGCCACAATATGCCCATGGTGGACTTAGGTCACACAAGCGTGGGGCCATGAAAGATGTTATTAAAGCCTATTTTGAAGAAAGTGGGAACTGATAGAACCTGGTGACACATAGGCCCACTTCGTGAGTAGATGGTATCAGAGCTTCATTCGAGAAGGAATGAGTTGATTTTAAATATTGAAATTTAGTAATGACAGAGGCACATCAGGGTTAGGGATGAGCTGAAAAAATTGGGTACCTGGAGGCATGATTTCCATGAATAGTCAGGTGAACATGCCAAAGTGTAATGGTTTATTTGTGGTCGAAGTGCGACGTGTTTTGTGATCGTTTGAAAATGAAATAGACTTGGGTCAAGGGTTGAGTTAAATGATAAATGATGGAAAATTGGCTAGAGTTCCATGAAAGAGTTTTACAGACGATGTATAGGTTGAAACCCATGAAGGAAGATATGTCAAGTATTCGGGCTGAACTTGAAGTTTTCGAGGATGATTCAAAAGGGAGCTTCTTTGATTTTATTGGATAATCGGGCAGGGTGAAGCTGTTGATTGCAATAAAGGAGAAGCTGCAATATATGAAGAAGTAAGTGTTGTGGATGTGTCGATGGAAGAATAACTTGGTGCGATGGAGCTTACCTTGGTTGAACCAAATTCATGCACGTTGCAATCATTGAAGGAAGGAAGCACGCAAATAGAGAGAGCTTATAAAGATTATTCAATGCAGAAAGGAAGTATGTGGTTGCTGATGAAATGGGAAAACTTCCACAGGAGGATTAGGATGAGATCTTGTGCAGTTGGGTAGCAAGGAACATTAGTTATTGTAGGAGTTATTGAGGTAGTTTAGGGCCTTGGGGAAGAAGGTGCTAATGCCCGTGACAAGGGTGGAATTTAACGAACTTTTCGATGGCTGAGTCATGTTTATCCGAACAAAGAATTGGCTAAGTTCTCGACATTAATCGTGGACAAAATGAAGGAAGGGTACGTCGAATCGAAGTAAGGTCAACATGATACTTATGTGGACTTCTTCATGGTAGTCTGGTTGAGGCCCAAAAGAAGTATTGTGTAAACCTTTAGTAGGGCAAAAAAAGATGAAGGAGAGAAGGTGCGATAATGATATGAGGGTAGGGCTATTAAGGGCGCTAACCTAAATGAAAATAAGAACGTGATGACTAGAGTTGTGTTGGGTCTGCTGAAGTGGACAAGTTGGGAAACCAAAGTTATGGACATTGAGTTGCAGAGATGGAAATGGCAGAGTTCATGCATAGGCATCAAGCGAGAGCACTTGTAGAGATGTTGTATATTGACATCAAGGAGAAGTGCCAAGGCAAGGATGTTAGGAAGGATGAACTTGCTGACGTGACATGAAGATGTCTTTTAGATGGATCAATGGGGATGTTGTACACATTTGAACATTAATGCCATGATGGTTTTAAGACAAGACATGGGGAGCCTATGAGAGTGTTCATGCAATGGATATGGCATAGGCAACTTGTGATGGCATTTGCAACCAAGACAAGTGTGTTTTCCAAAGCATTGAATGGAGATGGTTCATAGGAGCTTATGATGACTTGGAAAGACTTGCAGTTGATGAATACTTCATATGATCGTGGTTTTGGATTATTTGGTTCATTGACGAGCCAAGGTTAGTTTTCACATCACTTTGATGTGGTATTGGACACATACCTTGGGCACAGTATGGGATGTTTTCGTGAGGAGTGACTTGATGGGTGTGATTGAATCCAAAAAAGAATTAATTGATTAATTCAACTAGTTATCAAAATGAATACACATTTGAAAAAAACTTCAAAACTTTAAAAAATATTTATATATAGACCCATTAACTTTTGTTTATTTCACCATTCAAACACCAAGAAAATTCATGCATAGAAAAATATAAAAAGAAAGTTGTTAATGTTAAGACGAGAAGAGTATATGAACGCATAGCTCACACATGTATATTAGAAAATGATCATACATATGTAGATCATCAAGCGCTACATCTAATAACCAAATCTTAAAGTTTTGAGTTTCTCTTTGAAGTTGTTGCAGAACATGCTAAAAATCCTAAAATTGTATAGGTACCACGTTTTTGTTAAAAACAAGGTACGAATATGAAGAGTTGCTCCTAAATCATCACCCTTCGGGTTCACATCCGAATTGTTCGAAGGGCTTAACTTGTATTCATCCCTACTCCAAGGGACCAGTGACAAATTAGAGTGAATGTAAACATGCTTAACCATCGTTGACCAGGGTTGATTTTGATATTGAGGCAATCCTTGTCACAATGCGACATTGGACCATGGATAACCATGATTGATTTTCATACCGAGACAATATTTGTCACAGTGCGATTAATAAGCCCAAGGAATTTATATTATAAATCCAATGGATTATATTATAAACCCAATGAATGGTAATCAACTGCCAAGGTATTTGCATGGCATAACATAGTATGACTAAAACACCAAAAGTTTTGCTATTGGAAAATGTTTAACTTTGATATCATGTCAAATTTAGGAATAACTCAATACTCTGAGGATTATGTTATTTGCTAAAAGATGTCAAATTGAGAAATAACTTAATATTTTGTCTATTATTGTTGACACCTAATCATCAAGATTGGGTGAATAAATAAAATCAATGTAAATAAATAATAAGAGATATGAATAGTCATTGGGAGATGAAGTGAACAATCTCCCTCATGTATATAATAAAGACCAACTTGAAGCAATAATATGAATTGAATTGTATTGAGGAGTTACTACCTAGCCTGACATGGTATCAGAGCCGGCGCCTAAAATTAATTGTAACTCCCTTCTGCCATTGTCTTGCAGCTTGTCCCTCTGTGGAGTCTATCTGCCATAATTGATTCTACGCCATTCTGCCCTCTGTCTGTCTGCGCCACTTCTGCCATGCCTCAGCTCTGAAAACCCTTCTGAATTTTTGCGTTCATCGTCCAAGTAGCTATGTGGAGGAGTAGTGAAATGCTACTACGTTGATGGTTCGAGTAACTACCAGTAAACAAGGGAGCGAACACAATCCTGGTTCGCATCCCCATAACTGATGATGCTGGGTAACAGGTTATTCTCATTGTAACGCTGGTTTCATTTTATTTACGCTGCCAACATGGTGATTTCATTGTATTTACACTGCCAACATGATGATTTAAGTGTATTTATGCTACCAATATGGTGGTTGCAGTGTAATGCTGGTCTCATGACATTGTATTCACACTGGTCTCATTACATTGTATTCACGCTGGTCTCATTACATTTTATTCATGCTGGTCTCATGACATTGTAATCATGCAAGTCTCATTACATTTTATTCACGCTGGTCTCATTACATTGTATTCACGCTGGTATCATTACATTATATAACGTTGCTATCTTTGTATGCATTGAATTTTTTTGGCATATAAAATGTGTATCCATTGAAGCTTTTGGCATATAAAATGTGTTGAATGCCATGTGTAGAATAGAGTTTTTTCAAAAACTAGGCCGTGGGTCAAAGCACTGTGGCATGAAGTGTTGAATGTGTTGTATAGATTTGTGTATTTACAGCCTTTGGTATTGACCTTTGCTGTTGAGTTAAATTTGCTATCTTGACATATCAGAATTATATTTTTTTCCCACTAAGGGTAAAAGTTTTGCAGCAAAAGTTTTTTGTTACAGTATGCATTCAATGATATCCACTGTGGGAATAGTTCTCACTAGCAAGGAGAACTATCCTGAGTGGTCCCAGATGATAAAACACACCCTCATTTTCAATGAGTTGTGGAAAGGAGTGTGCATTGGAGACAAAGAAAAACAGCCAGAACAACCTACATTAGACAAAGAGCTCGTCATTTGGGAAAGCAAGAACAACAAAGCCTATGCATTAATCACAACATCTATAAGTGAAGAGGTGAGTCACCATATCACTCCATTTTCAACTACCTTCGAAGCCTTACAAAATCTGAAAGAACTCTATGACTCACATTCTGCACTTGAAGTTGTTCAACTCATGATTAAACTCTTCACTCTTGAACTACAATATAATGATCCTCTTGCTCTTACATCCGAAGTAAAGTCTATAAAGCATGATATCCAAGCCACAAAAATTGATTTGGATATTCATCTTATTTCTTTTCTCAAGGCACTTTATCCTACTTACTCCAATTATCTTGAGTCATTGCAAGCAAATGGAAATCTTAAATAAATTACCTTCGACTCTCTTATGAAAATTTTTTTTGAAAGAGAGAACACTTTTGGAAAGAAGACAACCCCTGAGTCTTTTGAAGAGGTTGTGTGCCTTGCTCATAAAGAAAAGCATCCTGCTCAAGATTCTTCAAGAGGAAGAGGTGGTCGAAGAGGAAGAGGAAGATATTTCAGAGGTAGTGGGGGAAGACACTCTCAAGGAGAAAAGACAAATTTGCACTACATAGACTGTAAAAGAAATGGATCACATGATGCCTCTACATGCAAGTTACCATGGGAAAAAATTGAGTAGCAAAGAAACCAATAGAAAGGTAAAACTGGTGATACAAACAAATGTAAAGCACCTAAATCCACTCACTATGTTGTGGCACAATGTAATATTGGAGTAAATGAAGATTTATTTAATGCCTCACTCGCTTCTTGGAAAAATGATTGGTTGCTTGATTCAAAGGCAACCTACCACATGACTCATAGAAAAGATTTTTTTGAAGAATTTACTGACAATGTTGATGGAGCATTCTACTCTGCAAACAAATCAAAAATCAAGCCATCAAGGCTTGACACAATCAGGCTTAAACTGCTTGGCCTTCCAGACTTTCTTCTACATCATGTTCTATATCTCCCACAACTCAAGAGAAACTTGTTGTCCTTGGTCCACATCTGCCAACAAGGTCACTCCATTCATATGTTTGATGGAAAGCTTTAGGTAAGAAAAGCATTTGGCCACTCACTTGTCATGAGGGGAATAGAAGAAGAAAGGCTTCTCAAGCTGTAAGGAACATCTACTCGCGCACAACATTTCTCATACAATTCTCATTATGAAGAGAGTACACTTCCATCAATTTTATTATGGCATGCTAGATTTGGACATTTGAACTAGGACAACCTCCACTTGTTGAAGAGAAATGGTGTTGCTGGTTTGCCTACAATTCTGTTGAGGGCCCCGAAATCGGGTAAACAACAAGGGGGATACCCACCCGGTCCGGAACCTGGTTGGAGGCTCCTTGCCCGTTTGGAGTAGCGGGTCCGACTGGGGATAACGGGACCAGCTTCCCGATGCATGGGATGTGTATGTGTGTGTGTATGGAATTTTGGTTAGGTTACTTCTAAGAAACGTTCTAAAACTACTGTAAATCTATCTTGCAAACTTGAATCTAAATTACTATAATCAAATGAAAAACAACACACCGAATTTACATTAACCCGGGATGTTTCTTTTGTTATGCGATCTAGAAAGATTTCTAACAGCAGCTGGTAATAAAGATCATTCAACTGATATCAGAATATAAATCAATAAAGATAAACCATTCTGCATAAGAAGTTAGGCAGAGCGGTTGTGAACAGCACATCGCATAATCAAATCATTCGCATATTGAGCATGAATAGATAAATCCACCCTACAGAAGTGCCAAATGATAACTTATATATTCATACATTAGCATGCAAACAATATCAATTGTATATCGCTTTAAGAATACAAGCAGAAATTAATCAAGAGATAAAAGTACCATTAATGACTAATTCTTACTCATAGACTTCAAACAGTAACGATCTACCTCTACTTGCTTCTAACGTCTACCAAGAGTACAGAAGTGCAACATCAGTAGCAGACATAAAAATGCAAACATAAATAAATCACGATCCTTCCATTCATCAAAACCTCCTCTGAGGGTGCAGAAGTGCATGTTCTGAGGACAAGTTTTTGACAAATTTCTGGACCCTTCTCCAATGCAATGAGAAGGGTTCAAATACTACTATCTAATCCTAATAATAGTATTATTACAAAATTTAGGATACGGCTCTCAAATGACCGCCCTTTTTCTAATTAAGTAAAACAAAAAGAAAAACAACTTTCTAAATTGAAATTACTTCTTAATTTGGTCCCTGAAATTGCAGTTATCAATCATGGGCTTGAGAAGAGTCCGTTGGCCGACTTCCGTGCTTAGTTGGGCTGCGAAAACAGCGTCCATAAGAGCTGGCGCTACTTTCTCGGCCGCGTTCATGATGCACCTTACCGTCATGCATTGGCTGTGAGGTTTAACTAAGTAAGTCCAGTAACTTTCCCAGTTTAACCTAGCCAATGCCTAAATTGTCTTCCCGTTCGCCTGTGCTTTCTGCTTCCATTCTGCTCCCCGCTGTAACGCACTTGGTAAGTATCCCGGGGTGGACTCTGAAATCAAATTAGCTCTGTGCAAATTTTCATTTACACAATCGATAAGTATGGTCGCCTGTGTTGCCGCTGACTCTGTTGCCTGCTCTGCCTGTGTTATTTGCTCGTCCCATTTGTTGAAGAGCAAGTCTTTGTGATTTTCATTAATCTTAGGCGCCCCTGCTTTCTTCCCTTCCTCGTCATTTTGCCAAGCCAGATATTCTGTTACTCTTTTGTTGGCCTGGTCATAGTCATTCCGTAGTTCCACTACCTGGCTGGTGATCTTGTCGCTCAGCTCACAAAAATGCCTCCACTGTGATATTCTACGTACCATGTCTTCCTGTTGCTGTGACAGTTGGTCGTTCAAGCTGATGGACTCTGAAATAAATTCTGTCAGCTTGGGTTCATCCTTGTGCATTTCTTGCACCGTCTGCAGTTGCTTTTCCTTTTCTTCAATATTTCTTTGGTGGCTCAGCTGCATCTGGCGAAAGTCTTCTTGTAGTTTTTCAAGCTGCTTGGAAGCTTCAGCGTTTATATTGGCTTGTTGCAACTGTTGTTGCAGCAGTTGTATTTGACTCTCACGTTCTTTTAGAAGTTGCTGAACTTCAGAAGCCTTGTCGATGGTCGCAGAAGCATATGCTCCTGCAATCTGAGACAACTTGGTGAGGTTTTCAGTTGGATTGCTATTCGGATCTTTCCACAAGACATCTAGGTGTTCAGCATCTTGAGCTAGTGCATCCGCAAGCTTTCTTTTCTTTCTTTGTCTCCTTACAACTGCCTTGTGCTGTGGGCTGTAGAATACGTCCAGTGGAGGGATCTCTTCTACGCTAAGTAGAAGTTCTGAGGATGGCACGATAGGAAGATGCTCCATCTCTGTGGTGCTACTGACTATGGTTGAGAGGACCTCTTGCGCCACCTGCGTGTTGTCCACGGGTGTTTTCGGGACCTGACCTTCAAGATTAATCAGTTCATTGAAGGTCTCCCATTCTTTATCTAATTCTACTGTAACAAGAGGTGCTTCGGTGACGGGGGGAGGAACTTCTCTTGATGACGAGGCGGCAACTTGCTGCTGAGCCATCGAACTTGACTAAGCTGTGTCCTTGATTGTTTCTTCGTTTCTTTCTTCTTTGCAGACAGACTCTTCAAGATCTGGAGATATTTCTTGCACGGCGCTGGAATCAGATTTGGAGGCACTGGAGTGTTCACTGAGGCGGACGCTTGGAGTCGGTTCTCTGGCAGCTATCCGCAGTCCTTCCAGTGGAATGTTAGCCAACCTTCTTTCTCTATACAATGTGAATTTCCGGAAGTCATCCGGGGACAGCCTCGATCGTGCTTCCTGCAAAACTTCTTCAAGCGAGTTCTTTCCCTGAAAAAGATCGTCAAACAGATCTTTATGTCCAGAGAACACACTTATCCTGACGCTAGTTGTAAATTCATGGGCAACTTTATTTGGGTCGAATGGCCTTGGTGGGAGTTTAAATAGTTGGAGACACGTCACATTCTCCACCTCACCAAAAGCGTGCCCTACATCGAGTAAAGAGAAGACCCCACACGTGACTGGGAATTGAGGCCAAATGGCCTTCTTTTTGTTCTTTAGGTCCTTAGTTAAGCCACCTTCAGAACAAGTCTGATAAGCGATTTCTCGGGCCAGCAATTTATCTGGGATATATAAGGGTAGGACATGCGGGGGTACTATGCTTCCAAAAACTCGGATATAGGTAAACCATTCTTCCCCAAACCATCTTGCGATGGAGGTGATATCAATCTGTGCCTCGGGAGAGCATCTTGGGGGATCTTTATTGTATATTATCCTATGTATGGGTAATATAAGTCCATGGCAAATCTGGTAAAAATGGGGGGCGAATTGGGAATCCCACAGAATTTTATGATAGACATGAATAGGCAATGGGTCCTGGGTAGTCCATTGCCAATCCATGGTAGGGAATTTGGATACAAGACAGACATAATCCATTATATAGGCAGACAAATAAAAAGGCGGATAGACTCTTTGGGAGTGGGATCTTTTAGAACGGTAGTGGAGGACCGCTGTGTACAGAGTGTCAGAAAGGATTTTGGCCCAATCCACTATCTCAGAGTTAGTTGCAGCATCGATCAGGGGTAGCCATTCGGTTGAAAATTTATTGATATCTGGCTTACCGAATATTCTACAGAGCATAGCTGCAGCAAAACAATATGGGGAAGTAAGAGAACCAGTGCTATACATACCGTTCTTATCTTTCTTCAATGGTTCATCTCTTTTTGACCACTCCTTAGTGGTATCAGATAAGTCGGGATTTTCTGCTACGAACTTCGTAACGAATTCTGCATTGTAGGTCGCTTGCGGCTCAGGTAAATGATACATGAGCCTTAGGTCTTGAGCTGTAAACGCTGCTACGATCCCATGTCCCTGGGCTTTGAGCTGTCTCTGGTGCAACTCCGCATCATCTAGTATCCATTTGATCATGTCTGTGTATGGCAGGATCTTCGCCCTTGCTGCAATTCTGTGGAGGAAAGAACATGCTAGGTCTTCCAGGGATGCTTCTGAAGAAAGTAATGCATCCGGGACAGCAGGAGTTACTTTGATTATTCTCGGATTTTCTTCCTCCAATATCCTATACATGCCTTCCCAGGTTGAGATGCCCGCATCCTTATTGCATGCAGTGTCTGTGTAGAGGGGCGTCATCGCTTTGGTCTTTTCCCTTGCCTCTCAGCTCTGAGCTTTGTTCTTCTTCCCCATCTCGCTTAACGTTTCTGTTCGGTTTTGCCTTCGAGCTTTTCTCCTGCAAGTTAAGAGTGAAATGGAAAGATCGATCAGAAAGGTGATGGGAAGGCGTTAAATGAAAGAGATAGATTAGATACGCCACCTTACGTGAAGCAAAATCCGCATTAAGGCACGCGTCTTCATGCCACTTAATAACTGACAACTAATTCATTACTAACATTGAATGCGCATAATTTCCAAGTCAGGTAATGGTAAGTGGATTTTCTTTGGGTGGCGTTCCCGAAAGAGTCATACCGAGGTGCTTTTATGACTTGCCAGCGCATCCTCGCATATCGCGCGATCGCAAATGGCAGTGATCGCAACATCACAGATCGTCATATCGCAGATCGCAACAATTCAATGCTTGCCAACGTACTTCGCCTAGTTTCTGCGATGTGCGATCGCGCGATCGCACGATCGCAGGTCGGCGGGTTTACAAGTTTTTCTTTATGGAGGCTAGTGTATTTCGATGCGATGTTGTTCATCAATGCCGAGGCGATGCGCATATTGGCGTTTTTTAGAGAGGGAACGAAGGTGTTTTTTATCTTTTTCGTGATGCACTCTTAGAGATTTGCTTTTATGAACATAGTTTTAGGCTTAAATCGTCCAAGGACCTTTTTCTACGTTTTATGCTTGTAATTTCATAAGAAGTCTTTGTTTTTCGAAAATTAACTAAGGGTCCCCTATTCAATCTATCATCATGACTGATATTAGGCTGAATAAGGGGGGGGTTGTTGCTGGCCACCACAAATTCCTAGGAAGCTTAAGCAATGTGATGCTTGCATTCTAGGAAATAATAGTAAACAATCCTTTCATGATTCACATTCAAGAGCACATAGAAAGCTTGAACTCATTCATTCAGATTTATGTGGTCCAACGCGTATTCCTTCTACAAATGGAAATAAATATATAATGACATTTATTGATGACTACTCCAGAATGTGTTGGGTTTATTTATTGAAGAACAGATCTGATGCTTTTCAAACATTCAAGAACTTTCATAAATGGATTGAAAATTATGCACAATCTCATATTGGGTCTATCAACACTGATAATGGAAAAGAATACACATCAAATGAATTTGAAAACTATCTTCTCCAACATGTGATCAAACATCAAACAATTGTGCCTTATAATCCCTAACAGAATGGTGTAGCTAAAAGAATGAATAGGACAATCTTCATTATGGTACGATCCATGCTCTTCTTCAAAAATGTAAAGATAATGTTTTGGGTTGATGTTGTTCTATGTGCTGCATAAATAAAGAATAGATGTCCATGTAATGCTATTAGAAACAAGACTCCATATGAAATGTTGTATGGACATGTTCCATCATTAAAGCATCTCAGGAGCTTTGGTTCCACCTATTATGCCTTGATACCAAAGGTACATAGAAACAAACTCGGTGCTATAAGTCGTAAACATATGTTCTTGGAGTATTCAAACACCTCCAAATCATATTGTCTCTATGATGAAGTAAATAAAAAGTTTGTTGTATGTAGAGATGTAATTTTTCTTCAATCATCCAAAACTGACAATGTTGTTTAGCAGCAACTTGATCGCTTGGATAGATTCGCAAAAGCAAAATCATTTCAAGAATTTGATAATCAGATTCCACATCTTGAAGTGGGGATTCCTATACTAGATCAACATGTGGAATTTTCTTCTGACCAAAACTCTCCCTTGCATGAAACTCCAACAATAGAATTGGGAGACTCAACCTTGATTCAGTCCCAACTCAATCAGTGGAGCACCCTAGACCATCTGAGAAAGATCCCCCAAATTGGCCGACAAAGACACTTGAAAGTGTTCATCCTGATGAGGTTGGAAAGACAGGAACTAGAAATTCAAACCAATAAAATGGAGGTGATGTAGATGACTCCAATTCACCTGTTGATATGGATGTTTCTTATGATTGTGAATTGAACTTGTCTATAGATTTTGAACCAACTTCCTTCAAAGAAGTTGCTTCTCATGATGAATGGAAAGAGGCGATGCAAAAGGAGTATGATGCCATCATAAAGACTGGCACTTGGAAGCTGGTTGATCCTCCATTAGGAACCAAACCAATTGGCTGCAAGTCAGTCTACAAGAACAAGTATAAAGCTGATGGCTCACTTGACAAGCACAAAGCTAGGCTTATGGCAAAATGTTTTGCATAAAAGGAAGGGGTCGATTATGAGGATACTTTTTCTCCCACACCAAAATGGGCTACCGTCCAGACACTCTTTGCCCTAGCAGCTCAGAATGGTTGGAAAGTCCATCAAATTGATGTAAAAACTACTTTATTGAATGGAGATATAAAAGAGAATGTTTTTATGTCCTAGCCTAAAGGATTTGCCATGAAACAACATGAAAATAAAGTATGCAAACTTGTGAAGTCCTTGTATGGCCTCAAACAAGCACCATGAGCCTTGTATGAAAAACTAACTAAGCATCTTCTGAAACTCAATTTCAAATATTATGATCTTGATCATGCAACTTTATTTGTCAAGAAAGTTGCCAAAACAGTTGTATATCTTGTGGTCTATGTAGATGATTTTTTGATGATAGGGAACAATGAAAGCTACATTACATCCATAAAAAAGGAATTTGGGAAAAGTTTTGAAATGATTGATTTGGGCTATGTTCATTACTATCTTTGTATTGAAGTAACCCAACATCCAAAGTCCATATTTCTTTCTCAAAAGAAATACAATGATGATCTGTTAAACAAGTTTGGCATGACAGAATGCAATCCTCTCACTAATCGAATGGAACAAAACTTAAAGCTCACATCTATTGTAGGAAAAGAATTTGAGGATGCAACAAAGTATAGACAGCTTGTAGGAAGTCTCAGCTACCTAACTACTACCAAACAAGGCATTTCGTTTGCTGTTGTAATCCTCTCCAAGTTTATGCAAAAGCCTTGTGAGGGAGACTACTCTACTGCAAAAGGAATTCTAAGGTACTTGAAGGGAACTCAAGACTTTGGAATCAAGTATACACAGGTGGACGAATTCAGTTTGATTGGATACTCGATGGAGACAAAGAAACTACGGTATCCACTTTAGGATATGCTATGAGTCTTGGATCCGGAGCTGTCTCCTAGAGATCACACAAACAGTCAGTTCCAGCAGATTCCACAACAGAAGCAGAATACATGGTAGTAGCTAAAGCAACAAAAGAAATTGTGTGGCTCAAGAAAATTCTTGAAGATTTGCAGGTAAAACAAGTACAATCAACTCCACTCATGATTGACAATATCGCTGCAATAAATTTGGCCAAGAACCCAAAGTTCCATGATCGAACAAAGCACATCAATAACAAATATCATCTGATTCGACATCATGTTGAGGCCAAAACAATCCATCTCCGTCATTGTTCCACTAATGAGCAAATTGTCGACGTCTTCACCAAAGCACTTGGAAGAGAAAAGCTTGAATAATTCAGAATGATGCTTGGACTCACCAACTTCCTTTCAGATTTAGGGGGGAATATCGGCACCTAATCATCAGGATTGGGTGAATAAATAAAATCAATGTAAATAAATAATAAGAGATATGAACAGTCATCGAGAGATGAAGTGAACAGTCTCCCTTATGAATATAATAAAGACCAACCTGAAGGAATAATATGAATTTATTTGTGTTGAGGGGTTACTGCCTGGGGTGACAATTATCTTATTTGCTGATATATATATATATATATATATATATATATATATATATAAAAGAAAGTGACTATTCATTTTAAATTTACAAAAAATTATAGATTATCTAGTGATTATTAAGAGAGTAAGACTAACTATTAACAAAGTGAGAAAGCATATAATACAAAGAAAATTTTTATAACTATTTCATAAAACCTAAAAAAAAATTGTAAATAATAGTAAAAAACTTTTTAATACTAATATTACTTTAAACATGAAAAACTTATTATTAATATTGTAAATGCTAAAATTTACACATTATTATTATTAAGCTATTCAAATTTAATTATAATAAACTAAAAATAATTAATTATATTTTAATAAACTAAAAATATTAATTATAATTAATTAATAATATTTTTATAACAATTAGGCGTATCCCTCAACAAAACTAATTAGTAAATCGATGTCCTTAAATTAGTGTTTCGTTTAAAAGACATTCAAATGAATTTACAGTGCAAAATTATAAACATAAATTTAATCAAATAATAACCATTTAAATTAAATTTTTAATCTGTATTGTTGAACAACAAATTAAAAGAATGATTATTTTCACTAAATTTACTTTTTAAAGAATGAGGAAATGTATTTTTGAAAATATTGAATTGATATTAATCCTAATATAAAATATTATATAGTATTATATTTAATATTATATTATTATATAATATAATATAAAGTTATATTATTATTATATAATAATGGTTCACTAGTAAAAAAATAATAAAATTAGTTTAGATGTATCAATAGCTAGAAAAATCAAATCGTTTTGAGGAAAAGTTTGTATCTTGGAAATTTAATCCTCTCGAACTGGATAGATTCAAAAATAAAATGGATTTAATTTAGTTTTAATATATTTTAAAATAAAATAGATTAAATTAATTTTATACGAGATAAATTAGTTTTATACCGTTCAAAGAAAAATTTCTATAGTGTATTTTTATATTTTTAATAATTTTACTATTATTAGAATAATTTTATTTAATTATATAATTTCAATAATCAAAAAAACTAACTAGTATAAAAATATCAATTCATAACAATCAGGCATAAAATATCATTGCAATTCCGCATGGTTGTGGCTCATATCAACTAAGAAGAATCCGGAATAAAAATATCATTGCGATCCGGCATGGCTGTGCTGCTAACCTTTTGCCAAACTTGGGATAAAACAGCCCGAACTGCGGAATCGGCCTTCTCGCAACGGAATGCGTTAGAACAATAATTACAGCATGACATGCATCGTTATCGAGCAGCAGACAGAAATAATATAAAAATAAATATGTATGAGGAGATTATATAAGTTTGGATTTATTGATGATGATGGTTAACGTTTAGTGAGACCAAATTTTAGTTTATCTGATCTAAAAAATGAATTATTTAGTTTGATTTAAGATTTTATCTCTATGCTCAAAAAGCTTGAAGAGAAATCTATTGACCTCGGTATAATTTGGACATCCTAAAATGCTAGGAAAGTCAGTGTTGTAACAAAGATTATGAAACTAAGATCTAATGTGGTTGTACGGGTGACACTCTAAGAGGAAGTGATTTTCATCCTCCATGTTCATATTCTCACAGAGATGGCACATCCTTTCCATCCATGGTGAACTGGCCAACAACCTGATTCACTATGGAGCTCATGAGACTTCGTTCTAATCTTGGCTATATTAATTTTCTTCTCTGAGCTAGTTATGTTGTAGGGTGGGATTAATGATATCCTAATTTTCTTTTAGCTGCTAAATCTTTCTCATACCACATTTTTTCTTTGAACTTAGAAGTAACAATATTTCTAATATTATTAATGTTTTGCAATGCAACATTCTCTTCAATATCCCAATGGTTTAATCATGTCCTGGTGTCTTTATACCAACCTCATTTGAACCTTAGGTGGTTTTGGCTGGAATTTAAAGCTAGCTCAGGAACTCTATGTTCTCCTATGTTATAATGGGAGTGTGATTAAAATTTTTCGCTGTAAATTTTTATTTAAGTTTTATATTTCAAAAAGAAAGTTTATATTATAATAGATATTTAGTTGAATTTAAACTTATAAATATAACATAAAATATGATTTTTAAATGGTAATGTTTTTTATTTTTTTCTAAATGTAAAAAGAAATTAATTAAATTTTTATTTTTATTTTTATTAAAGTAGTCCATTACAATATTTTTTTGGAAAGTAGTGGAAATTTGGCGTGATTTTTGGCAAGTTTGAGGATTTTGGGTGACAAGATTTTTGATGATGCTGAATCTGTTTCAACCATCAAAAAAATTCAAATGCACTTGTGATGAGGTTTTTTGAAAAAGAAACTAAATTAAAAGAAAAAACAACTTTCGAAGTCAGTCTCTAACCTCCATAACCATTTTTATTTTTTATTTAAAACAATAATTATAAATTATATATATATATATATATATATATATATATATATATATATATATATATTCCTTTAATTATGCTGATATTGGAGTTGGCCACTTTAGTCATTTTCATAATTAATATTTTTGATCGGATGGCCTAAATTGAAAGATGCTAGTATATTCTTGTGGTTGCCACTATATTAATGGATAGAATTCACACCACTAACTTAATTGTATGTCTAAATCACATGTTTAAAGCATACTTAAATTATTTTTTTACCATACCACGATTAAAAATTTACTATATTATTTGTTAGTTACCACCTCTTATGATTAAGATGAAGTAGAAAGATTAAAAATGGTTTTGAAATGTACGAATTGCCATCACCATTGATTTCAATTACCTTAGGAACACCAACAATTTCAATTCCACCTACACATCACTCACCATTTCAATTCTCCTATATGAAACATGGCGAGAGGGATGTAAGACATTGATTTAGTGTGGCAATCACTAATAGTTTCAGTTTCCTATAGCCATCACTTACCATTTCAATTGGCCTCCTCCATGCAGATAACCACACCATGGATTCCAAGGAGATTAACCTTGGGAATGACTATACAAAGATCAAGCGAAGACGGGATGATGATGATGAGTTCTAGAATGACCAAGTTTGGTCGAGGGTGCTCAGTGATGTAGAAGAGGAGGGTTGTTCTAGGAAGAAGCTTAGATTGTCCAGAGAACAATGTGCTATTTTGGAAGAAAGCTTCAGAAAGAACAGGGTGCCTGAACCTATAAGTTTCTATACATAGTATTCACTTACAAGTTACTACTCTATCATTTGTGTTTTGTCATGCTTTTGGCTGATGTAACTTCTTCTTCTTCTGCAGAAGGAAAAGCATGCGTTGGCCTTACAGTTGAATCTCCATCATTGACAAGTTGAGGTGTGGTTCCAGAATAGACAAGCAAGGTTAGCTCCATTCCTTTATTGATTCATTGTATTTTGGATGTCGAAATTCATATGGAAAGTTCCATTTTGGAATTAAGAGCTACATAATTTGGTTTGTAACTATGAAGAATGACTTGGAAATCAATTGTTCTGCAAATTTATAGTTCGGAAAACTTTTGATCCGATGGAGATCCTATTGTGTTGATAGTTTTGTTGACTCATTTCTATTATAGGTTAATTAAATGTTATGAATTTGTTTCAGGACAAAGCTTAAGAAAATGGAAATGTACTGCGATATTTTTAAGAGTATAATGAGGCACTTACATACGTGAACATAAAACTTCACACAGAGCTGGAAAAACTAAAAGCTTTAAAAATGTCGCCACCTCTCAAGCATGTGTCAACTGTTACCATGTGCCCCTCCTATGAAAGAGTTTCAGCGGTTGACAATAGTAGCCACTTGAATTTGGTGAAATTTGGGTGTATGTTATTACACAACTCTTTCTGGAAATGAATTGTTGAGTATTGATTAGAGTTTCTTTACCCATAATCATTGTTTAACAATGGTGGACCTAGTCTCTTTGTCAAACATTTTAGGTTTTCTCTAAAGGTTCACTTTATGAAAAATTTAGGGTTTCAGTATATTTTTTATTAATTGACTTCGGTTTTGAAAGCGCTCAAGTCTCTGCTAATTTATTGAAGGAGATGAGGAATTTTGATAAACCAAGGAATGTATAGCTGTACAGAGTGGAAGTCTATGAAATAAAAATTGTATGTGAATTTCAAATGTTTATGTGAGATCATCTCTTTCTCAAAGGGAATTGTGATAGGAATTGTCTCAATATGTAAATCAATGATGGTCGATCATATTTATTTTAATGTTTATAATATTTTTCTTAGGGTTTATATAAATTGGATTTATAGTATTAGTCCCTTGGATTTAATATTATTCCCTTGGGTTCATAATCCCTTGGGGTATTAGTATTAATCCCTTTGTTTTATTATTCCTTTTGGTTTCTCATATTAATCCCTTGGGTTTACTATTACCTTAGGTTTATAATATTGATGATGGTAAACCATTGTCAATCATAGCCAACCATGCTTGAATGTCACATTGTGACCAACATTGTCTCACCATGAAAACAAATAATAATCCCTTGGGTTTATTATATCAATCCCTTTGTTTTTTTATTCCCTTGGTTTTATATTATTAGTCCCTTTTGTTTAATAGTATTCCCTTTGGTTCATAATCCCTTGGGGTTTAGTATTAATCCCTTGGGTTAACAATATCAATCACTTGGGTTTATTATTCCTGAGTCAAACAAAATTTATTATGATGTCGACCATGGTCCAACATGGAATTGTGATAAGGATTGTCTCAATATGAAAATCAATGATGGTACATCATCTTTATTTCAATGTTTATAATAGTTGTCTTAGGGTTTATATACGTTGGGTTTATAATATTAGTCCCTTGGGTTTAATATTATTCGCTTGGGTTCATCACCGCTTGGTGCTTTAGTACTAATCCCTTCGTTTTATTATTCCTTTCGATTTCTCATATTAATCCCTTGGGTTTATTATTCCCTTAGGTTTATAATATCGATCATGGTAAACCATTGTAAATCATAGCCAACCATGGTCAACCATGCTTGAATGTCACATTGTCACAAGGATTTTCTAACCTTGAAAATAAATGATGTTTATTTTAGTGTTTGTAATATTTATATTTGGGTTTATGAACATTGGGTTTATAATATTAGTCCCTTGGGTTTAATATTATTCCCTTTGGTTCATAATCCCTTGGGGTTTTAATATTAATCTCTTGGGCTTAATATTATTCCCTTGGGTTCATAATCCCTTAGGGTTTTAGTATTAATCCCTTGGGTTTATTATTCCCTTAGGTTTATAATATCGATCATCGTAAACCATTGTCAATCACGGCCAACAATGGTCAACCATGCTTGAATGTCACATTGTCACAAGGATTTTCTAACCATTAAAATAAATGATGTTTATTTTAGTGTTTGTAATATTTATATTTGGGTTTACGAATGTTGGGTTTATAATATTAGTCCCTTGGGTTTAATATTATTCCATTGGGTTCATAATCCCTTGGGGTTTTAGTATTAATTCCTTGGTTTTATTATTCATTTGGGCTTATAATATCAATCCCTTGGGTTTATTATTACCTCATGTTTATACTATCAATCCCTTGGGTTTATAATATCAATTCCTTGGGTTTATTATTCCTTTAGGTTTATAATATCAATCTTGGTCAACCATAGTTGATTCTCGCATTGTGACAAGGATTATCTCAGCGTTAAAATAAATCATGTTTATTTTAGTGTTTGTAGTATTTATGACGTAAGGTTACCCCTGCTTTACCCATAATGTGCATATAGAACTATGCGTAAACCATTTCTGCCCAGGGATTTATATGAGCTTCTGGTCAAATATTCATTATAACTGAACAATGGTTAAGTCCCCTTTAATTAGAACTCATCTGGAAACATATTGATAGACTAACCCAAAGTCTAAACCCTTCCAATCCTTTCTATTGACGCTTTAATACATGCCCATAAACCTTTCTCATTCCTATGGCTGCACATATATCCCTTCCCATTCTTTAACATTGGTTATATATCATTAACTCCTAAAAAATTCTCATCATGCCTTATTTCTATTATAATGCTTTATTATGGAAATACACTAATAAACATACATAACATACCTTTTATGCGAATCCTTGGTCTCTGCAAAATTTACCGAGATTACCTTTATTGCAATCGCTCATCGACATTTACCATGGTCATATCACATATATGGTTTTATCACCCCTCTGACTCCAATATGCGACTATCGAAATCATTTAACAACACTTTTGCATTAAGAGACTCGGTACAACACTTTCATGGAATGCCAAGGAAATACATTGAAATTCCACTCCGAAACACATAAGCGGATCTCAAAAACTATATACCTGAATTCATATATATCGTTGGGTCTACCTCCATACTAAACCTTTTGCTACACTGCTCCTCTTCCAATTTTCAATCTCTAAAATGCCCGACCTTCAATCGCTTATCGCTATCAGCTATCAGCTATCGCACCATCTTTCAAATCCAACCTTTTGCGATATGTGATTACATCTCAACCATCGATCGAGCTCGTGATCTGACGGTTGATGATTAATCACATGATTATCGGTTATTCCCTTTGGCCATTCGACAATACTTGAAGGGTTTCTGGCAATGTGATATTCCTTTGTCTCCTCTGTAATTTAATCCTAACTGTTGATCTATGAGATCTAACAGTTTCTGTGCACTAAGAATTTACTCATCTGCTATTATGTTTACTTATGATTTTACGTTATTTCTTTAGTGTTTCTATGGTTCTAGGTTTCTTCAAGGTTTCGGCCTTTTTGCTATTTTACTGCGTGATTCCTCCTGACCTTTGGCTTTGATCCCTCTAATGGATTCAACGATCCATTATGATCATCCTTGTCATGTTCCTCTCTGTGTAATATTTGAACTATGCCTTCAACTCTCTGTTACACATGATATGCTAATTCATTCCTTCATCATTCAATATTCGATAGTGGACTTATACAAATTGGAATTTGAATCTATGTGCATATATACATCAACAAACAATTACATAATGAGACTCTCTCTCTCTCCTTGGCTTGATCTAGTAGTTATTAATAATGCTAAATACCCATAATAATTATTAATGTGGCCTGATCTAATAGTTATTAATAATGCTAAATACCATACTCGATTTGCAATTAACTGTCGGACTTGAAAAATGCGTCCATATAACCCTGTGAGAGCCTTTTACATTATCAGGAGCATTAATCTTTCGTTCTTCCTTTAGAAAGCCTCCGGGACAACAAAATATCGAAAATACATAGAAATACAGGTAATTCAAAGGAAAACTCCACCGGAACACAAAGCCAGATCTTAAATATTATGAACCCAAATCTATGAATCATCAGGTTCGCAACTTTGTTACTTTTCTGCAACGCTCTCACATTTAAAACCTCTGATCCCCGATCAGTCATCCCGATTGCTATTGGTGTATCGATATATCGCATATTGGCCATCGGAGTATTGGGCCATTGGCAATCGACATTTCCTTCAGCCAGACCCCTTCCACTTGAATGCATTGATACCCAATTACCTTACAGTCCCGATAAAGTAATCAATTACATTTGATACAGTTTCAGGTCCAGCTACCAAATCGCATATCACTCTTTCTTTTGGGTAAGGTTCATTCCTCCATTTCGATGATTGTGGTGCGACATTCAATAAAAATATTGATTATATTATTATTATAATAATAATTATATTTCTATTTTATTATAGTAATATAATAATAATATAATATTATTATAATATTAAAATCAAATATTATTAATAACTATATAAATATTAACCACATGATTATTTTTATATAATATTATATGAATATAATATTAATAATATAAACTCCTAATAATATTATAATAATATTGATTATATTATTATAATAATAATTATATTGGTATATTATTATAGTAATATAATAATAATATAATATTATTATAATATTATAATCAAATATTATTATTATTATTATTATGGTTATTATTTTTTTATAATTTTATATTATTAGGTTATTGAAATAATATAATGATAATCTAATACTATTATGTGCTATTCTTATTATTAATTAATATATATTAGGAGTTTATATAATTATTATAATATTAATATAATATTTATAGAGTAATATATATAAATATTCTAGTTGTTAATATTTATATAGTTACTAATAATCTTAAATTTGTTTGATAATATTTATATAATTATTAATAATCCTAAATACTGATAATAATTAACCCTATGTATACAAACCCTACGATAAATATTAAAAATACTAAATCCTAAGAATTTTAAAAATATGAGTTTATATTATTATAATAATATTAATATAATAATCATAAATATATAATTATATAAGAATATAGTTGCCATTATTTGTTTAGTTATTAATGATCATAAATAATAAATAATTGGTTTTATTGTTTAATCGATTTTAGGCTTCTGTGATCCATATCAAGTTAGAGAAAGATTTCGGCGAAAATCACATGGAATCTCATTTGTCGACGCCTTTCGAACCAACTAGTATGGTTCATCTTGTCCTGAAGATGAACCACACTAGTTGGTTCGAAACCCGTAGACAAATGAGATTCCATGTGATTTTCCCCGAAATCTTTCTCTAACTAGTTTTATTGTTCTTATTATAATAATATATTATAGTAACATTGATTATATTATTATTATCATATTTATACAATAATATATAAATAATCTTGTTGTTATTATTTATATAGTTATTAATAATCCTAAATACCCATAATAATTATTAATGTGATTGACATAAATTTATTAAGGTATATCAATCACATTGGAAAATGTAATTGTATATATGTTTCATATAAGCCTATCAATATTCTACATTAATAAATAAATATTCCACATTAATAAATGTGATTATGTTAGTATTATAATTTATTAAATTTTATTTAAATAAAAAATTATCAATATAATACTATATTTAATAATATCAAATTAAAATATAATTTTTTAAACTAAAATAATTTTTTAAGTAAATTATTTTTATTTACAATAATATCAAATGATAAAACATAACCATGAACAACATCACACATAACCCTCTAATGAACTGTAAAAGCCCCTCCAACTGCACTGACATAAAAATTCTTCATAATAAAACAAAACTACCAGCCCTATGCTACGAGGGAGTTCTTCCTGAGTCTTTTATTTATATTAATTTATATATACGCACATACACAATCCATCAGATCCTCAGCAGTAGTTCGTTGACATTTGATCTGTATGTCGCACCGGGTCGCCAATCTTTTTGGAATAACGTTTCTTGCAGTCAGTTGTTTTCCAGCCGTAACAGTAGTTAAACGAAAGGGCTACTGCTATTCAGAGCCAAACTCACACCCCATTCATTTGTCATTTCTTGCCATGAAATTGAGTTTTCCTGCATCAAAGATTAATAAAAACAATTAGATAAGTATAAGAGAATAGGATATAAACCGTTACATACTTGTAATAGAATATGAGGGGAGTTGTTTTTAGTATGAGGGGACTTGTTTTTAGTATGATATTTTTTGGATTTTTTGAGGTTAAAATTTGGTTGAAATTTTTGAGGTGAAATCTTGATTTGTGTTACTTAAACTGGTTTTGGGACTTTATATATGAATTTAGCACTCTAAGAAACCTCTAGGAACTTCCATTATGCAGGGGTTACCAATGAAGCTTGTCATTTCAATAAATTCCGCACTTCTATTATGCAGAGGTTACCAATAAGCTTGTGATTTCAATAAATTCCTGTCTGATTTTAGAGAAATTAGACCAAAAAAGCCCAACCAAAAATCTTAGAGAAAATTTCACTAAAAAAAACTCTAATAAGAAGTGTTGTTACCATAAAATAAATATTTTTATGTAGATTTACAAAATATAGCAGTTTAAATAATGATTTTTTTAAAATGTTCAAATTCTACAATGTTCAAGAAATCTACAATATATACAATACCTCTTCTAAAACTACTACTACAAGAGCACCTGTCCTATCTTCACATTTAATAAATACAGCCCAATAATAATTATTGGCTCCCGCATCCATTTGGAAGGTAACAAATGAATCCAAATTGTGAAGATGGATCGCTGAGGTGAGAAAGAGTCACATTTAACTTTTTAGTCTCTTTTGAAATTCCTGCCATTATCCAATGGGAGGGATAAAATTCATAGTTATCTCGCAATTTGACATATAATAATGTGGGTATGATTACCCTCACTCCCATCAGCTTCCTGATCGCCGTATTCTGTAACAGTGGCTGGCTGCCCGCCATTAGTAACAGCTGTTTCAGAGCACAACATTACTGCGGTCACCAGTGCAATCACAGAACTAAAAGAATGTCTCATTTTGAAATACGAAGTGGAGACAACCTAGACTCTTCTATTGAGGTCAAACGGACTTCAATGAAGCAGGTTAATTTATAGTCAAATTTTTAACCTATAGGCATCTACGATAACTTTCGTTTATTATTAATATTTTACATTCCTAGATACTTTATATTGTATTTATCTGGTCCTTTAAAACTATTATTTATTATAGATATTTTTATAATTTATTGTATTTCTCTTCTCATTTAGAATTATTATTATAATTTAAATTTTTATAATGTATTGTATTTAGTTCTTCATTAGAATTATTATTTACAATTATTATTTATAATTTACGAATATTACATTTAGAAGTGTATAATGAACTACGTTAACATAGTGATTTTATCGTATATGTCACTTTCATTTGTATTTCGATTTATATGGGATGTAAATGTTTATTTTATTTTTATTGGTTTTTTTTGTTGCATTGATTTAAAAATGATGAAAAAAATATTAGTAAAGTTTGTGTTTATGACATGATGGTATTGTTATACATTTTGAAATAATATTTTTGGATATTAATATTCATCGTTATTCATGGGATTTCATAGAATTGTGACTAATTGTGACTGTAAATTCTCTTCATTTTCATTTTCACTATGTTTATGTGTTTTTTTATTTCCCTACAAAATTATTTACACTTAAGGATGACATCATTATCTTGATGTGTTTGATAATGTCTCAACACACCCAATTCCTCGATCTCCTACACCTTACAATGACCTTACATTCCTCTTATTTCTAGTTGGTTTTCATCAATACCACAATTATAACGTTAGCATTAAGAAGATTAAAGTTTTACTACCACTACATAGTCTCCACATTTGGATTCATATATTTTTAAATATGTTGACAATGTTAGATGTCACCAACATTCTCAGAGAATCTGACCCATGTGAATTCCCAATTAGACCTCACAACACTTGGTATAGGAGTCTCATCTGATCATATGGTCTAGCCACTATTAGAATTGTTTCAAAGACATGTCTTGATTATTATTACGCACAAGAGAATGCAACACCTTGTTTGGTAGCAAGTATGTGAGATTTGTAAGACACACAATGTAAGGTGCATGAGGGAACATCTACCACTCGTAGAGAAAATGAGCCACTAGTTAGAAAAATAATAGTACCATCCTAAAGGGAACTAAAGAAGGAAGATAAAGAATTGCTGATACATACAAATTAGTTCACATAGTAAACAACAATCATTAAAACATAACAACACTTATCCGATAATAACCATATCTAAGAAACAATTTAGTGCATTCACTTAGTATGTAATTAAAGTAACATATACCATAAACATGACCAAAATAGTCTAACTACATCTACAATACATGTATGAAGAAGCGTCAATTCATCAAAGTTCTAAGTAAGAGTGAAAAATCCCAAGTACACTATTACATGAATGCAGTAGTATATCAAATAATGGAACATGAAGATAGAACTTGCTTCTCCAAAGAATGATCTATTTGCTATGTGATACAAGCGAAGCTAAGGCAAGACTCCAAGAATCCAAGCCTTTTTTATGCAGGAGAATCTAGCTCAGGCACCATGACTGGGTGTCGGTCTCTGCCAGGTTGAAAAGTTGAGTTAAAATTTTATTCGTCTTTAATGTTAGTTTCTCAGAATAGGAGGTAGGATTTTTATTTTTATCTTAATCTCTAAATTAGTCAAAGGTAGTTTGATCAGTTAGGCTTATTTACTTTTTATACTATCCTGGATCTATTCTGTACTTGGGTGAAGAGGAAGCCTCCTATAGATGTATGCATAGAGACCTTGGTAAGTGTGCAACTAAGTGTGCGGGCCCCTGCAGCTGTGTGAACAGGGTTGGAAAGACTGTAATTGAAGATCTAAAGCATAATAAAGGCTTGTTTTGAAGAACTATCTATGTATCTATGCATCATTGTTTTCTCTTTGAATTTACTGTATTTTTGATCTGTTGAATACAATTAATCAAGAAAAGTACTTAATATATTCGTGAAGACGTAGATATGTTTATTTATATGACATTATGCATGTTTAGCACAATCGGTGAAGGGCATAAATCTACTAGTTGTTAATTGTTGTAAATTCCAGGTTTTAACGGTTAAGGATTTGCAGAGGTCAAGATAAAGCCCTAAGTTTGGTAGAAACACATCACATAGTCCTATGGATGCAGAAACCAAGTTTTGGCATCTCCCAATACTACTTCAGGTGAGACCGCAGCCTTCGCTAAATGGGTTGTTTCCGAAAGGGCTCATAGAGTAGGGTTTTTTTGGTTAGCACAACTAACTCTGAACCTGGGTCCAAGCCCCCTCAAGGAATGTGTCATGTGGCATAAGTGGATACCGACCAAGAAGGAGATTTAAATGTTGATAGATCAAAAGCCACATGAGTTTTCAACCCAAGAAAACATGAATCCACACTTGTTGAAAGAAGAGTGGTTGCTAAGCTACATGTATACGGAAGAACACAAAATTTTATTCTGCTCTTTTCTGTGTGAATTATATGAATGGTTGGCTAAATTTGTAGATGGTCAACCTAATTGGAAGTTGGATAACCCTATTTTGTGGAATTTGGAGTTAGTGAAGCACCTAGAAGGATCCGTAAACAAGGTCATGTATTTTGTCGATTACCGTATTAATAGCATTTTGGGTGGGTTTATCACTATGTTCGCGATTGATACGTCTACCAGTTATAGCGAAGTTGAATGCCAGTTTTTTAAAGGACCAAGAGGTAAGTATTTTAAGTCTTTGAAAACATGGATTAAAATGCTATTTTACGAGAAATGGGTTATGCCACTAAATTGATGTATAGATGAGACTCGATGGGAGGTATGTGAAGTGGAAAACCATTCAGAAGAGATCTAGATAAAAGTGATGAGTACAGTCCTTTGTTGGGAGCATATGATAGTGATGAATAAAGTAATGGTCTAAAGAAACCTCAAGGTGCATCATAGCCAATAGATCAGGGTGTTGTGAGAATAACACATTCATCCACTCCACCTTTGCCATCATCTCCATCTCACACACCTACACCTCCACCTCCATCTTTGCCTCCACTATTCAATATGGAAAAAAATATGAACATGTGTATATTCAAGGGTCTGGGGAGAGAAGACGCTGATCAATTTCAGCTTGTAGCAGATGCTATGTGGATTTCACAACAAAGAATGGATGATGATTTGAAGAAAGCACAACTGGTCATAGCTTTGCAAGAGAGAGCATTGAGTTGGTATATTAATTACAGTACGAATCATCCAGTTGTGTCATTGAAAGACAGAAAATATGCACTGAATAATGAATTCATAAAGCCTAATTCTCAAGCCCAGTCTATGACTAAGGCCAAAGAAATTAAGCAAAAGGTGAATGAATCTGCATGGATTTTGATTAAAGGTTGAAATGTCTACTACAACAAGCTAATCTATAGATCTCGGATGAGAAACATAAGGATTAGTATATTTCTTCACTATTACCTCATTTGAGATTACCATTTTCACAGTAGAAGGTTGGATCACAAGCTGAAGCACTGGAAATTTCTATGAAGTTGGAGGCTTCACCTATTCAGGATATGAATCTTGGAGTGCAGCATATTCAGTCATAGTTAGCTAGCCTACATATGGAGTTGTAAGACCTAAAGAAGGGGAAAGAGGTCGAAAATGAGACCCGTGCTAATGTATGGTGCTTAAAGTGAAATGGCCATGGTCACGACAAGGATCATTGCCTAGTATATCAGAACTACCTAATTGGGGCAAGTCCTATCCCCCTGAAGCCAAAAAATTTCAATAGATCAAGTAACAGTGTGGTACCATGGTGTGCTATCTTCCAAATAATAGGAAAACACTAGATAGACAACCAAAATTTATTGCAGATGTTTATACACACTCCCCAACAACTATTCTGTCATTTCTATAAGTTTGTAGGTGATGATGAGCGTAATTATCGAAGCTATGAGCTAATGATGGACAAAAATCTGACATATAGAGTACAGGTTCAGATATGTCCTTAGTAGGATCAAGGCACACCAGTAGTGCACAGAGGATTCCAAGGAAAAGGAGGAGGATGAGGGGGAGAAACTAGAAGAGTTCATAGATAAATTATTTGTTACAATTATGGGGAACCATGCCACTTTGTGCAACATTGTCAGAACCCAACACACCCCTCTTGTCATTATTGTCGAAAATTTGATCGCATGATAGAAGATTGTCTTGTACTCATCACAAAGATGAAAGAGAAGAAGAACCAACAACCCACTCAGAACATCTAGATGATTAGGACAAAGCCATGTGAGTATTACCCCAATGTTAATATAGCCATGTGAAGCAGTATAGCTACGAGGGAGGATAAATTTGTAGCAAAAAAACTAGAAGAAAATATATGGGTGTGCAAGGCTACTCACAAGGATGCTAAATTTGATTTGCATAAGGAAAAGGATAATTTTGTGGAATTGAAAAAGAGCTTTGCAGATTCAAGAGCTTCCACATAAAAAACTCATAGAGCACAAATGGATAAGCCTGAAGAAGTCATTGCTATGCTAGAAACAAATCCTTCAGTGTTGACATTCTTCCTACAGACTTGCATGAAGCTCCTAAGGGACTAGAAAGCAATGAGTGATGGCAAGAGTTAATAGAAAACTATGCTGGCAAGGGTAAGCAACTACCTGAACAATGCACGGTGCATAAATTAGACAAAAATAAGAAAAGTACTAGTCGGGAGATGATATTGACTGCAAAAATTAGAGAACTTTAAATGCACCAACTGATCCTATGTTTTGGTTCTAATCTGAATGTTTTTCCTAAACAAACCTAGGAAAGAATTGGGAAGTTAGCACTACAATGGTCCCCAATTCAACTATGAATGGAAAACCAATAGGAGATTATTTTGATGGGGCACTTGCACGGAGTAACTGTATACATTGAAAGGGTGTGCGCTATAGCTAATCTTGAGGTAATCAAAAGAGTGGATGATAGTAATCCCTACCCAACCCTGCTTGGAATTGATTGAGCATTTGATATCAAAATAGTCATCCACTTGAAGAAGCGCATCATGATGTTTCAGAAGAAGGAACTGAGAGTCATTGTTCCATTGGATCCAACCGAGGGTGTGCGGTATATTGAACAAGTATGAGATTACTATGAGGAGGATGATATTGAGAAGATCTATAACCTTACTATGTGGAATGAGGATTGGATTGGGAAAAGGACAACTCCTACAACTCGTATTTAGATTAGGAGCTTGATCATTGGCATAATATATTGCATGAAGTGTTAACAGTACGATGTAAAAAACTTACTAAATCACTCTAGTGTATATCTACTGAGGTACACAATTTACCATATTATGATGGATTAGAAGGTAAATTTGTTTCTTGATAAATTTGAAAAGGATGTACTTGAGGAGCATCGGTTCCAGGCATTGGACATCGCACTAAGAGTTATGCCTGCCATATGGAGGGGTACACAAAAGAACAATTTTATGGACTAGAAGGGGTACCGAAGGATGGTGGAGTTGAAGTTTGGATATGCCAATACGCGCATCACTGAAAAATATACAGGGAAGGATGATCTACACGAGCATCTCACTCATTAGATGAAAGCATGGGGAAATGAAGCACAACCTGAATGGGTACATATATTCTACCACACTTTAGATACTATTCCAAGAACTAGTATTTAGAAACATAGTTGTGACATGGAACAACAGAGTGGCATGTTCTAAAGGAAATATTTATGTTAACATTCAGTTTTGATGATGGATTCAAATGTATTGATAAAGCATTATAGGAAATCAAGGCTACAATATTCAGAATGACTATAGAGCATATATCCCTAAGTTAGAGGGAAAATGTAAAGTCACTTCCCATAAGGTAGAGGTTCCTGACATTTCAAAACCATTTAAAACAAAGCAAGTGAAAATTGGTTCAGAAGCACAGTTGAAGTTCACAGATATAGGTGAGCATTGGGATGAGGACACAATTGACAAGGTCATGAAGTTATTGTAGGAATATCAGGACTTGTTTCCAACAAAGTTCTCTCATCTAAAAGGGATAGTAGGTAATCTAGGTGTTATGAAGATAAACCTGAAGCCGGATGTAAATCGAGTAAAAAATGACCATATGGATTGAATCCTAACTACAAAGAAAAGGTGCATGGAGAGCTAGATAAGAAGCTCACAGCAGCGTTTATTGAGCCTATCAAAGAATCAGAGTCGATTAGTCATATGGTAGTTCAAGAGAAGAAGACAAAGCACGAAATTCATATTTACGTAGATCTAAGGAAGTTGAATGATACTTGAGTACATTATCCATTCCTTGCGTCATTCACCGATGAAGTATTTGAAAATGTTGGTGGTTAAGAAGCTTACTCTTTTTACAAATGGATTCACGGGTGATCACCAGGTCAAAATCGTGCCATAAGAATGAAGTAAGACTACCTTCACTATAGAATGGGGCTCTTTTCAGTATAAAATTATGCCCTTTGGACTTAAGAATTCCCCTATGATATTTTCTAAGGTGGTAGTCACATCCTTTAAACAATTTTTCCATTAGTTTTTGGAGGTTTACCTTGCTAGAGGAAATTATGCTGGAAGGGGGACTGTGCAAGAAATCCTACATGTTGGCTTGTGGTTTCCAAATGTGCACAAGGATTCCAATGAATATTGTAGGGTCTACGATGTCTATTAGAGGACTAGGAAGCCATCGCGAAGGGATGAATTGACTCTGAGCCCACAAGTCTCACTACAACTATTTGAAAAATGGGAAATATATTTTGTAGGACTATTCACCCACAAGGAAAGAAGGGAGGAACATGATGCATCATCACAATGACAAAATACTTGGCCCGGTGGGTTGAGCTACATCCAGTGAAGGATTATAACGCAACTACAACTACAAATTTTATATTTTAGTACATTATCTCCAAGTTTAACTATCCTAAGATTTTGATGAGCGATAGAGGTTTGCATTTCCAGAATGAAACAATTGTTGCTTTGCTTGAATAATTCCAGATGTATCATTAGAAAGGTATGTTGTATCATCCTCAAGAAAATAGCACAATTCAATAATAAGATCCTGGAGAATGCTTTGAAAAAGATTTGTAACACGAATAGGAATGATTGAGATGTGTGCATACCAGCTGTTCTTTAGGCATATAAAACTACTTGTAACATGTTGACTGGATAGACAACATTTAGGTTGGTTTATGGAAAAGAGGGAGTGATGCCAATGGAGTACATCATGCCCAGTATGAGGATTGTTGTAGTCACAGAGATGGAAGATCAAGATATAATGGATGAATGCCTCACACAGATACTTGAGTTAGAAGAGGATTACTTTTTGGTAGGCATTCATCAACAAGTGCAAAAGGCTCAAGAAAAGGCATGCAATGATTGCCACATTAAGTAGTGCACCTTTAAAAGTGGTGATTTAGTACTGATGTATGATAGCAAGTTTACGAAGTTTCCATGGAAGCTTCGGATGCATTGGCTAGGACCATACATTATTAAGGAGATTACAGATGGGGGTGAAGTTCAGCTCGCGAAGCTGAACGAGGATCTATTTCCAGGAAGAATCAATGGAAGCTATTTGAAGTTATACAGGGGTGATCTTGCCCCTGCATTAATAACTATATGGATCCAAGACAATCTTAGTACTTCAGGCAGTTACAAGGAAGTGTGGGACTATAAAACACGTTGTTAGAAGGACAATTTGGCGATGTGAATGGGCTGCATGATGGTTTAGAGAAAAGTGCAGATGGGAGTTGCGACGAAGGAGTTGTGCTAGCAAGGTGGGTCCCACTTAGCTTCGCTAGAAAGTAACTGTTGAAAACATTGTAGATGATGGGATGTCTATTTTTTAATTAAAAGTAGTGAGGCAAGGCATTTAAGGAGCACATCTTTGGGAATCTGTCGCCAAGAGAGAATTAATGACAGAGATCTGGAGGGAACACATGGATTTGAATTTAAAAAGAGCTATAAATACAACATCCCACTCCACATTTGAATACTATGGTTCTAGAGATATTTCCTTGAGATTTTTGGCCTATGTTTGAGGTGAGATGATTACTGCATGTCTGGATGAGATTGGCAAGAGATAGATAAGGAGTTTTCACAACAAGGTCTTGGGTTTAAGGTGAATTTATATGGGTGGAGGAAGAAACTATTCTGGGAGAGAATTAACAAAATGACTGCAACACCACTAGTCCCTACCACAATTCCTAGGTTGTTGAGGCCAAATTCCACTGGCTCCATGACAAGAGTGAAGAGGCAAAAGAAGCCACAATAAGCACCACTTCAGAAATTGCCTCGCAAAAACCCAACTGAGGTTAGACAGATGGGTGAAATGGATAAAATTTGGCAACCAACAGAACCCTTGGAATTGGATGAGGAAGAATTGACTATGGGGGTTGAATATATTGACATGGAGGAAGCAGTACTGATTACTCGGCTACCACCTTATGTACCGCCTAGGAAATCCATTGCCAATGTCACTAAGTACCCTGATTCACGGAAGTACAAATTATTCACAACATTTCTACCAGAGGAAGTACCTGTTGAGGGTGAGATGTTGTTCTGGGTACCATTTGTAAAGATGGAGGATTGGGATCTACTTGATCATGAAAAGTTCCTGCAATTGGAACATCAAATAGTTGAAACTCGTCTACTATGAGGAGTTGGCTATCACAAGGCTTGAGATAATGAAGTGGGCACCTGGAATTTAGTGCACGGTATTTATCAACATGTTGTGGATCCCACACTTTAGCCACAACATCATAAATACTATGTGTGTTCGTCAATCGCTGGCGATGGTTCATGATAGGTGCCTCTCGTCTAGAGGGTCCATTCCAATTGATGATATGATGTTCAATAGAATCACCATGTTACCTTATCAGGGTGCAAACCTCGCAGATGCTTTTGTGGGAATGTCCCAGGAGAAGAAGACTGTGGATCAGATGATGAGTGACTTCGGGTTGGTGAATAAGGTGCATAGGTATGCCATTAACTCCATATTTGATGGGGTTGTGTTGTTTGCTGCACAAATGTTGGCCAGAAAAATAATGTCGATGTCTCACATTGATGAAGTGCCAACTCTAGTAGTATCTTTAGCTACGTAGTGCAGCAAAGGGATCCAATACAATTGGCGCAAGGTACCTCTGGTGTGAGTCCCTAAAGGATTGTCATGAAGACTAGGAGGATGGAAAGGAATTCCACTATGCATGGTTTCTTCTATTGGTCATGCTGGTAGCATGGAGGATGCTTGAGTATACCCAGTTCCCAACACAGGATCTAGACTTGTGCAAGATTGTTAACTTCGCCTCACTATGGGCGACAAATGATCCTCACCACATCATTGAAAAAACGATGTCCTGGGTATTATTCATGTGAGTGTTGCAGACTATTATCAGTTAATGGCCATGGTTGACACCTAATCTACATGCGCGGTACACAAATATTGTAGATTTCAAGGAAGATTTTCACAATTTTTCCATATGGGTGAAGAAGGTTGTCATAGGAACATGGCATAATTTTCCATATTTAGTCATGGAGGATGACATTATAGAGGTCATCAACAAATAGCCGAGTGAGGCACTCAACCCATCTGATGAAGGCACATAAAGAAGTAATGCCACAAAGAGAAAGAAGCATATAAGGCTTCTACAAAAGAAAAGGCAATGTAGAAGAAAAAGGTTTCTACAAAAGGGAAGGAAGCACTTGTTAAACACACATGGGCAGCAAGAACAATATGAATGATAAATCATGAGAGTACATTTTTTTTATTAATAAGAGATATACATTTATAGTACAACATGTGACCGTTGGGTTTCACATCCCAAGGTCTCTTGGACTACTTAGTCTATTCAGCTTCCACACTAACCCATTTAGGATTAGGTGTCCAACATTCCCCCCCTTAATCCGAAGGTTTATGTATGAATCCAAGAAGAGAGTTGTAATACAAAATGTGCAAATATGCATGGCAACACTAGGCTGAATGTGCTCTATGAAATGTTGGTATAAAGGGTGGTGATTTAAGGATGACCACCAACACTGGAACGCTTAGTGCAGTTCCTGGAACTCTTCCAAAACTGGCAAGAAACTGAAGTCTTCTGCTAGAGGAAGTGATCCTATTGTTTTAAAGAGGGAAACCTTCAACCAATAAAGGGAGGTCTCACCCCTCATAAAAGGGAGAACTTCAACCTGAAAAGGGAAGTCTCAACCTGTGATGGTTTAAGGATGACCAACAACTCTGGAATGTTTAATGCAATTCCTGGAACTCTTCCAAAACTGGCAAGAAGCTGGAGTCTTCTGCTAGAGGAAGTGTTCTCAATTTTGTTCTTGGAATTCTTCCGACAATGGCAAGAAGCTGAAGTCTTCTGCTAGAGGAAGTGTCCCAGATTGCCAACTGAAGGCATGTTCACGGGAATCTTTGTTTCTGGATACAACTCTGAAACTGGTGTGCCAGGTTGTGGCTCAAGCTCGCTTGATGTGACTTTGAAGCTTGTAGATGACCATCATTTCCCCCCTTGTTAGATACAAGGTGAGATGATGGAGAAAACTCAACTGCAAGACTATTTAATACTCTGGAACAAGTTCTGACATGTGTTTGGAATATCTTCTTGGCTATTGATGCCCATTGACAAGAAGCGATCCATCCAAGATGAATCTTTGTTCTTACAGGGTGTTTGTTGCTGAAGCATTTGTGTGAAGAATGGGTAGTTTTATGACAGTGCTTACATGGATGAAGATCAAAACAAGTGATCTTTCAAATGGCCAACTCGGTCACAGTGTTGGCATTTTACGATCTGTTGTTGTTGTTGTTGTTGCAGTGGAAGAGGAGTAGAATCTGGAACAGCTAGAGGTGAACTGTCATGAGGAGCAGGTGAACTGTCATGAATGAATCCAGCACTCTGAAACTGAATGGGCTTGGCATAGTCTGGAATATGAAAGGACAAGTCCTTGTCATATCCAAGACCAGTTTTGTGCTTGTTGTGGACAAGCTGTTCCCAAGGTCTGATGATGGGTTTGGGAAGTGCAAACTCAGTTTCTGCATCTGCATGTACAACTGCTGCTTTATTTGAATGAATAGTAACATTATTGACTTGCTGCTGATGGGTGGTTGTCTCAATGTTCTGAACAAAAACAAATTCAGAATGATGTCTATTTTGATGTAGCTCTTCTTGCTGTAGTTGTGATTCAAGCTACAAAAAATCAATCTTTTCCTGTGCATTTTGTAGACATGTCTGAATTTCTAAGAGAGATCCTATGCTGATTTTGACTGTATTATCCATAGTAGAGAGTATTAGATTGTCCACTAACTCTAATATTGCACCAATTGGAGCCATTTTTAACCTCAAAAAATAGTAAAACAATGAGGAAAAGATGGACACCGCTCTTTTATATAAACTTATGGCAACAACTTCAAATCAATCAGCTTGCAATAGATTCAACACACAAAGAATGGTGATATCCGGAAAACAGACTCCTCATTCAAAAATGAATTTTCTTCAATTCACCTGAGAATTTAACTACCAACAAAGCTACAAGCAATTTAGGCCTCAAAAAGATATTTTCCTGTACCACCCTTGAATCCAAGGGAACTTGTCCTGGCAACAACTTCAATCTAGTTTAATAACAATCTCTTATATGAACAACCTTTAAGAAAATACACCAGTTTGATCTATAAAGGATAGTCTTGGCTTGAAACAATTTCCACGGAACTCCTAAATAATGCCAAATTGCTGCAACTTTAAAGAATATAAATAGTCCCCAATTCTTATGAACATTGAACTTTGTCATTCCAAAAAATCCCCCAGCATAATCACTTTCAAAGCAGAAATGATGGCTTTCAAAAGGCAATACCCTTGTGGATTATCTTCCTTTCGAATGCAAGTATCGAAATTAATAAAATAATTATTTGAAGTACCTACACCAACACTTCTTCAGATATATCCAAGTCAAGAGACAAACGATCTGCTGAAGATTCACACACCTTCTTTCTCAACTGGTTGGAAAGATTTCCTCAATATAAAAATTTTCGATGAGCAGATGCGAAGTTTATTTGGGATTGGTTCTCGTTCTGCTTTTGACGTTGCAATCTATAGCCACATGGAAGAAGAATAACGAAATTGAATGGAGAAATGAGCAGGCCAAGGACAGAATCACTGAACTCCCTGGTCAGCCCTCAGATGCAAACTTTGCCCAATATTCTGGATATATAACTGTAGACAATAACGCCGACAGAGCCCTTTTCTACCAGCGATACAAGGGGCACAGAAAATTGCAAACCCTCGAGATGTTAAAACTCAGACGACAATTTCGCACACGCCTGAGAGTACAGGAAGAAAAAACTTATATCTATCGTCACAGAGAGGAATGTTTTCACAGTAGACAATATATGGAATCAAAGAGAAGTCCCAAAGTTCCCAAATGGGTACTAAACACAGCGCAATTGATGAACAAAATAAAAGAAAATCCCAAAATTTGGGTATTAAACACAGAGCAATTGACCCGGTGGACGTCAATCAGGTGGCTGCAAAAACTCTGACTATGTGGAATGCGTATACCGATAGGAATGGCATATTCTGAGTTGTTGAAATCGTGTAAGGGGAGGCCTCGTATATAATGGTGTCTCTGCTTGCTTAAGAAGGCAAGGGTCGTGTAGCTTCCACAGCGTATTCAATACCATTCAATACCACATCGTATTCAATACCATTCAATACCACAGCGTATTCAATACCATTCAATAATGCAGCGTTGACACCATTCAGTACCACAGCGTTAATACCATTCAATAATGCATTCAAATACCATTCAATAACGCATTCAACTGAAACCATATAAATGTCGATACCAGGAGCTGTCTCCCACGCAGAGATACCATTCAAATGTTATTATTCAAATGCATTCAACTGAAACGCAGCATTAATATGGGACAACGTTAATATGATTCAATACCGCATACCAGGAGCAGCGTAACAGTAGGAAATACCAAGCATTCATCAAACAGTTCTGACACCAAAACATTCTTCTGGGCGTTCATCATACGGCTCTGTTACCAATGGGCAGCGTAACGCACCATTCAACCCACCATTCAAACGGTTCTGATACCAATGGGCAGTGTAACGCACCATTCAACCCACGTATGCAGGGGTTACACTCATGAATGCCTCTGCGAATTCAAGTGCGCCTTTACTTCAATCAAGCTTGATTAACGCCTTATGTGCCAGCAACTATGAACGTTGCACACACACCAGTCTCAACAGTGTGCTGCCACTGTTTTAACGCTGGTTTTTATACTTGTTGAACGCCCTTCAACGCACAATACCACTGCAGACTCAATCTTAAACGCAGTCTTCACCATAGGAATTGAATTCAGCTCCTCTTCGATCCTTCAATCGCTCTTCCACGATGACAAATCGAGCCCACATTACTGTCTAATCCAACGTGCCAACACCAATTCCACTTAAAACTTCCTTACGCATCTCCTAATTCAGTTCTTTCACTGAAAACTCTGGTTTCTGCAATTTTAATTGAAACTGCCTATTAAATCGATTTGATGCTATGATTTTTCCTGCGTGCAAAATAGCATTAATATTCAACAAATCAATTTTAGAATAAACGGAGTCTCAAACAAAAATCTGCGCCTCCTTGATACCACCAACGTGGCTCCAAGGCTATTCTTTACATCTCAGCTGAAACACAAGTCGACTTTTGAAAACTCCCCTCTACACATCTGCATTAAACAATTACTGTTTCATCGATTCAGGACAGACATAATCCTAACAAATTCTGCGTCTAGATCAACCTCTGCACATCAATTAATCAGTGCTAAAACAAATTAAATTGCTTTAATTCATGACTTTGTCATATGTAATTCTTCACCACTAGACTTTACCAAGCAACTCCAGGTGTGAATTCACTGCATAATGCTCACAAACAAAAATCGACCCAACAAATCTTGTCTTCCTATTATGAAATTCGATTGCACAAAAATCGATTTATTAACCTCAACAACGCTGTCATTTAGTTTAATTGTGATTGCCCATTTCATGCAATTCAACCAGCTTCAAATGCCTTTCCTCAACATGTGCAAACAAAGTCGATATGAGCAGAGCTTACAATCTTTTAATACAAATATCGCTCATCATCCAAGAAGACAAAACATACTTCGATTACAAAATTCCTCTCATAGGCACACACAGCAAATTGTTGCTAACATTTGAAGAGCATACATTACAATTCTTCTCTTATAAACCAGCAAATTAAATACTAGCAAATTCATCATTTCAACTCTTAACACAGAAATTGACCCATACACGAATCGACCAAGTTAAGGCTCATAACTCAAATCCAACACTTTCATAAAACAAATGGTTCAAAGAAATGATGCAGGGCAGGAGTACGCCCACTCTGATACCATGTTAAACACACATGGGCAACAAGAACAATATGAATGATAAATCATGAGAGTACTTTTTTATTAACAAGAGATATACATTTATAGTACAACATGTGACCGTTGGCTTTCACATCCCAAGGTCTCTTGGACTACTTAGTCTATTTAGCTTCCACACTAACCCATTTAGGATTAGGTGTTCAACAACACTAAAGGAAAAAGTTGTGCAAGCAACAACATTGCAAGTCACTATTGACCTCAAAGAGCCTGAGACCGAGCACACCAACGTTGAGGTCGAAATCGAAGGTGAAGAAGAAGGGGGCACAGTCCCCTATCTTGGATCAAAGGACTTAGAGTACCCCTTTAGGATTAGGAAGAGGCAGAAGCAAACTTCCATGGGACCTCATAAGAAGGAAAAGTCGGATAAGTCTCCGAGTCTGACACCATTGGTCCACATAGATGTTGGGTTGTGTTATATTCTTTCCATGACTAGCCCACATAGTTAACCGGGGGGTTAGAGGGTGGGAAGAGTGCCCCTTCGTTGTGACAATTGCATAACGAGGGGAGTTACAGGGGGTTTAACAGGTATAGGTAACCCCACTCTCTAGGGTTTGGGGCATCGCCCCAGAAAATTTTGGTTTTGGACCCTATGTTAGGTTAGGCAGACCTACCTGTGGTTTTGTGCATGTTTTTTACACATGGTTTTGAACATTATGGTTTTCGGTCCATGGTTTTGGATGCGAAGGTTTTTGATCCATGGTATTGGATGCTTCGCCATCTATAAATATGTATTGTAACACTGAAAGGAACATAATGAAAAGTCAAGCTGGTAGTCTTGGTTTTGGGATCTAGGGGAGAATCTCTGTGTATATGTGTTTTATGTGTTATGCTATCACATTTTTTATTTTATGTGTTTTAGAATTTGTATGTAGGTAATTTCTGTACGGGATTAAAATCTACATTTGGTATTAGAGCTGTTTGGGCTTCAAGAGGATGCCTTTGTTGATGAGGGGTTTTGCTCCAGCCTGTGGTAGACCCTGTTCAGTGGGATATCTATGAGATCAATTCTAGTGATGAAAAAAGATGGCGAGGAGTGGAAAGGTAGAGATTGAGAAATTTAATGGTCAGAGTTTTGTGATGTGGGAAATCAAGATGGAGGATCTATTGGTGGATAAAGATCAATGGATCGTGGTAGATCTGGGTACTAACCAACGGAAGTGTTCGATGAAGAATGGAAGAAGTTGGATCGGAAGGCAAAGAGCACAATAAATTTATGTGTCTCAGATTCAGTATTGTTGAATGTATCAAAGGAACCTACAGTAGAGGCTTTGTGGGACAAGTTAGGGACTTCATACCAATCTAAGTCTCTGGTGAATAAACTGTTCCTATGGAAAAAGATGCATAACCTGACGATGAAAGATGGAGACTCGGTGACAGAGCATCTGAATGCATTTAATACTGTGGTAAGTCAGTTAGCATCTGTTGATATTAAAATTTCAGATGAAGATAAGTGCATTAGTTTGTTGTGTTCTCTACTAGATTCATGGGATAGTCTGGTTATTGTAATAGGTAGCAATGCAACTGTCTTCCAGTTTGATGAAATAGTCTCATCTTTGCTGATGGAGGAGATGAGATGGAAAAATATGGAAAGCCAGAATGGTGATGCCTTGTTTGTACGAGGATAGTTTCCAGAACAAAAAAAAAAATTCATCAAGTGGGAGATCTAAATCTAGAGGGAGATCTAAATCTCCAGGAAAACTGTAAAGGTGGTGTGCTGGAAATGCAGAAAGGAAGCGCACTACAAAAGGGACTGTAAATCTAAAGCTTCTGATAAAGGAAAGGGATCTAATGATGCTCCTTCTGCAGAGGCAAAAAACACCTCAGATGAAGGTGGGGATGTGTACTTGGCTTCTTCAAGTACACATGTAGATCATGAGGCATGCTTGATTGATTGAGGTGCATCCTTTCACTTCGCTCCCCATAGAGAGTGGTTCTGCGAGTATGAGAAATATGATGGTGGTGATATCTTCTTGGGGGATGACAAGAAGGCTAGAATCGTTGGTCACGGAAAAGTAAAGTTGAAGTTGCAAGGTGGAAGGGTTAGAACACTTCCGGGTGTTCTGCATATTCTTGTATTAGCCAGAAATCCGATTTCTGTAAGCAAGTTGGATGATGTAGGTGCAAAATTTTTTTCAAGAAGGATACCTACAAAATGGTTTGGGGGCATTGGTATTGATGTGGGGAGCTAGAATTGGAATTCTGTACAAGCTCCAAGGTAGCACTGTTGTTGATGGGTGTAATAGTTCCATTGTTCCTAAAAGTGGAGCAAAAAACCTAGTGGTCTCTAAAGAGAAGACCATGATGTGGCATCAAAGGCTTGGACATATTGGAGAGAAGGGCCTTCGAATACTTCATGGTAAAGGTATGGTAGACGGTATGAGTAATAGCTCTCTCTATTTTATTTATGTGGAAATTGTGTATATGGGAAGAAAAATCAGGTGAGTTTCCACTTTGGTGGTAAGAGGGTAAAACAAATATTAGAGCTTCTACACAGTGATGTGTTTGGACCTGTGAAGGTTCCATCACTGGGTAAGTATGTGTACTATGTATCACTTATAGATGACTTCTCAAGGAATACATGGATATATTTCCTTAAGAAGAAATTTGAAGTCTTTGTCAGGTTTAAAGAATTCAAGGCTCTGGTGGAAAACCAAACAGAGAAGAAGTTAAAGGTGCGAAGGACAGATAACAATGGAGAGTTTTGCAATAAGAAATTTGAAGAATTCTGTAAGAAGTGTGGTATGGCATGGCAGGAGACTTATCCATATACACCTCAGCAAAATGGAGTTGCAAAAAGAATGAACAAGACGTTGATGGAAAGGGCAAGAAGCATGCTCAGTGGTGCTGGGTTAGGATAAGAATTCTGGGCAGAGGCAGTGGAGACAACATGTTACCTGGTGAATAGATCACCTTCATCAACGTTGGAGGATAAAACTCCATAAAAGGTATGGACTGGTAAGAAACCCTCTCTTTCACATCTGAGGGTATTTGGATGTGATGCATATGTACATGTTCCAAAGGACAAAATAACCAAGTTGGATAGTAAATTTGAAAAGTGCATATTTATTGCGTATAAGGATGGTTTAAAGGGTTATAAGCTTTGGAACCCAGTACTAAGGAAGGTTGTGTACAAGAAAGATGTGGTGTTAAAAGAGGTGAAAGATGTTATTAAACATGAATTCCAACCAAAGGAACTTGAGAAGATAGAGTTTGAGCTAAAGGAGGAAGAATCAAACTCTACAACAGAGGACAAATTAGAAGATGAAGATCCACAAACTCTAAGTGTGAGAAGATCAGTTCGAGAAAGAAGGCAGCCAGAAAGTTATAGTCCATCTACTTTCTGTTCAAATTTCTCTTTATTTATGACTGATGATGATCCTAGAACTGTGAAAGAAGCAATAGATTTAGAGGATGGAAAACTCTAGAAAGAGGCCATGGTTGATGAAATGGCATCTTTTCATGCAAATGAGGCTAGGGATCTGGTGGAGTTGCCGGCTAGAAGAAAACCCATTTCCAGCAAATGGGTGTTCAATAAGAAGACAAATGCAGAAGGAAAGGTGGAGAAATATAAAGCTCGGTTGTAGCAAAAGGTTATTCCTAGGTGCTGGGAATTGATTTTGGTGATATTTTGTTTCCTGTTGCCAAGGTAACTTCTATTATATTACTTTTATCTGTTGATGCTGATTTTGATTTTGAGGTAGAACAGATGGATGTGAAAACAACATTAGGGATCTGGAAGAGGAGATCTACATGAAGCAACATGAAGGCTTTGCAGTGAAGGGTAAGAAAGAACTGGTATGCAAGTTAAAAAAGCCTTTGTATGGGTTAAAACAATCACCAAGGATGTGGTATCAGAAATTTGATACAGTTATATGGGGACTTGGCTTCACCAGAAGCAAAGTAGATCACTGTGTGTATTTTAAATTACTTGGTGACAGTGTTATTTATCTCGTCCTATATGTGGATGATATGTTGTTGGTTGGAAATGACAAAGAAATTATCCAGGATTTGAAGACACATTTGTCCTCCAAATTCGACATGAAAGATCTTGATGCTGCAAACTATATTTTGGGCATGGAAATTAAAAGAGATTGGACAAAGAGGAAGCTCTGGTTAAAACAGAGGAACTATGTCGAGATAATATTGTAGAGGTTTAATATGCATGATAGTAAACCGGTGAAGGATCATATTCCTATAGGTGTAAAGCTATCTATTGAACAATGTCCCAAGAAACAAGAAGAGGAAGAGGACATGTCTCGTCTTCCATATGCAAGTGTAGTCGATAGCTTGATGTATGCGATGGTTTGTACTAGACTAGACATTGCACATGCAGTGGGAGTATTGAGCAGGTTTATGTCAAAACCAAGGAAGGAGCACTAGACAACAGTGAAGCGGGTTTGCAAGTATTTACATGGCACTAGTGATTATGATTTGTGCTACCAAGGAAGACCAGGATTGGATAGAGTGATGGATATTCATGGATTTTTTGATGCAAACTAGGCTGGAGATTTGGATTAGAGAAGATTTACAAGTGGGTATGTGTTTAAAATATTTGGAGGCGCAGTCAGTTAGATGAGTAAGAAACAATCTGTAGTGGCACTATCAACTATAGAGGAAGAATAAATGGCAGCCACTCATGCAATCAAGGAGGCAGTTTGGATGCAGAGATTGTGTTCAAGTATGGGGTTAGTACAGGGAGCTATAAGGATAGACTGTGACAACCAAAGTGAAATTTTCTTGGCAAGGAACCCTACATATCATTCAAATGCAAAGCACATTGATGTTCAATATCACTTTGTGAGGGATATGATAGAAGAAAAAAAGGTTTTGTTGGTAAAGGTGGACACTTTGAAGAATATTGTAGATGTATTGACAAAATTTGTGAGCTCTAAGAAGTTCTCTTGGTGTAGAGAAACAATGGGTGTTGCAGGGCTAGATAAATGACTAAGCTCTCTTGTGGCCCCTTGTGGAAAGAAAACAACAAGTGGGAGAATGTTTGGTTGTATTATATTCTTTCCACAACTAGCCCATGTAGTTAACCTGGGGGTTAGAGGGGGGGCAGAGCCCCCCATTCATTGAGCTGATTGCGTAGCGAGGAGAGTTACAAGGGGTTTGAGGGGTACAGGTAACCCGACTTTATGGGGTCCGAGGCAACACCCCAGAAAATTTTTCTTTTGGAACCTATGTTAGGTTGGGCAGACCTACCTATGGTTTTGTGCATGTTTTTCACACATGGTTTTGGACGCAATGGTTTTCAATCCATGGTTTTGGATGCAATGGTTTTCGGTCCATGGTTTTGGATGCGATGGTTTTCAGTCCATGGCATTGGATGCTTTGGCATGTATAAATATGTATTGTAACATTGAAAGGAACATAATGAAACTCAAGTTGGTAGTCTCGGTTTTGGGATCCAGGGGAAATCTCTGTGTATATTTGTTTTATGTGTTATGCTCTCATATTTTTTATTTTATGTATTTTAGAATTCGTATGTAGGTAATTTCTGTACAGCGTTAAAACCTACAATAGAGGGGGATCTTGATGAGATAGGTGATGTTGTCCACTCCACCATTGAAACTATATGGGGAAACATCGAGGACCAGTACCACCAGGTAGTGTAAAGAGTACAACAGCGCCTCAAGGAATTTCAAGTCTAGAAAGGGGTGATCCAGGCAAGTGTGGGACAAGCAAGCATGGATCAAGTGAGCATGCTGAGATTTAGTTCAGTAGAAATCACATCCGAGCTCCGCATAGCACCACTACCACGAGGCTCTCTCCAGTTTGAGACACTCAAAGACCAAGAGCAAGCACAGTACTATAGAAATCTAAGTATCAACCTTGCAATGCCTTACATGAGCTACACCAAGGAATTTAAGATGAGCTCCACGTCCAGGAGAAGTGAGAGCTAATGATTATTGATGAGGTAAAAAAAAAAATCAATAGAATTTTGAAGGGAAGTGTAGGCCTTGCAGGCCGGTGATGAGGGGATACAACAAAATTTGCAGTTAGAGACAATCCATACCTAAGTTTGCAGTGAGCTTCCTTAACTCCAAACTCTAGCAGAGGTGGCCTCATTAGAGAAAATTGAAAAGTTTGCTATTGTAGTAAAGACATCCAAGGAAAAATTGGAAAGGTATAGTTTGAGCTGTAGTTAAAAATTTTTGAACTTCAACTTAAGTTGTAGCCAAGCACTCCTCCAGAATTCAAAGAGTAGCGCGAGGCTACCATTAAAGAAGATATGACCACTCTGGTTGATGTAGTCAAGGACTGCAACCAATTGTTTGAGTATACAATGGAGATGTTGACCTCACTGCAAGAGGATCCAGACTTACAAACGATCGACGTAGAAATATGTGAAAAGTAGTTGTAGTTTTATGAGATTAGGGTGATATTGCAAACCTTAGCACCTATGAAATGGTTCAGCGGACTTTAGAAAGGAAGTTCATCCAGACCTAGACTGATGAGTTACATTGGAAGGCCTCCATTATCTTTTCAAGGATGTAGACATGGGCTAACGAGGCAAGTCAACTGTCACAGACTGTCCAGAGAATGTTAAAGGCTCTACAACAGATATAGATAACCATGGGCCTTGCAGTCGAAGGTCTAACCATAAATAAAATGGTTGAAAAAGTTCATGAGGCCATCACGTAGGGAACAAAAAATCTTCAAGCATTAAATATCGAGTTCAGTGGCCTGTAAGAAAAGAATTAGGCAACACTAGGAGAGTAACTTGGGACGAGTCACGACTTTCTATTGGGGGCCTACTAGGACGAGGTCCCGTAGGTCAAATTTTGTAAAGTTTTGTTAAATATTGTAAAGTCTCTGCATTTTGAGGAGCCAAGCGCAAGTAGCACACATCGATAGGAGTCAAAGGGGATTCTAGAAGGTAAAATCCCCTTAGTTTGTTAAGAGTCAACCTGTTTTGAGACCTGCCCATGGTTCATGGACCATGGTATTGTAATGAAGAAGAATATAAAAGGATGTCATAGAAGAGTCATAGTAGAAAGGGGAAGGCTCCTACAGTTGTGTGCACAAAGAACTTGGTAAGTTTGCAACTGAGTGCATGGGCCCCTGTAGCTATGTCCGTAGGGTTTCAAAGATCGTAATTGAATATCTAAAGCATAATAAATGCTTGTTTTGAAGAACTATATATGTATCGTTGTTTTCTCTTTGAATTTACTGTATTTTTATCTATTCAATGTAATTAATTAGGAAAAATACTTAATAGATTCGTAAAGGCATAGATTTATTTATTTATATGATGTTATGCATGTTTAACACAATTAACAAAGGGCATAAGTCTTCTAGTTGTTAATTGTTATAACTTCTAGGTTTTAAGGGTTAAGGGTTCGAAAAGGTCAAGATAAAGCCCTAAGTTTCCAAAAAATGCATAATATTGTCCTTTGGATGCAAAAACATGGTTTTGGCATCCCCTAATACTTCCTGGGGTGAGACTGCAGCCTATGCTATGTGGGTTATTTCTGAAAGGGCTCATAGTGTAGGGTTTTATTCATTAGTGCAGCTAACTCTAAACCTGGGTCCAAGCACCCTCAAGCCAATAATTATCAGTGCCACTTTATATTGTCATAGGTTTGACTCAATCCTTAGATGTTGCTTCACATTAGAAGAAGCTGAGTCAATGCTGAATGATTTCCATAGTGAAGCTTGTGGTGGTCATCTATCTGGGCTTACTACAACCCAAAAAATCTTACGTGAAAGGTAGTTTTGACCTTCTATTTTCAAATATTATGTGGAAGCGGTCAAAAAATGCAATCCTTTTTAGGTTTATACTCCAACAATTTGTGCTCATCCAACTCTATTCTTTCCTGTTCTTACCGTCAATCCGTTCACAAGGTGGGTCATTTTACAACCTGTAACCCGCCTTCAGCAAAGAGTCATAAGTATATTATTATAGAAATGGACTACATTATTAAGTGGGTCGAAGCTATGCCTACTGTTGTGAATGTTAGTGAAACAACAACCCTGTTTCTTTTCAACCAAGTCATTTCTCGCTTCGGTATTACAAAAGAGATTGTCACTGACCATGGCAATGATTTCTAGAACAAGATGATCATTGAATTGGCTCTCAAGTTGGGTTTTCAATAGGAGCATTCATCTCCTTACTATCCTTAGGCCAATGGTCAAGTGGAAGTCGTCAATAAATCCCTGAAATTTATCCTACAAAGTACAATTAATAAAGCTCGATCCAATTGGAATATCATGTTATACCCTACACTTTGGGTATATCGGATCTCAGTTAAGACCGTTATGGGTTTCACTCCTTTTCAGCTAGTTTATGGTTTGGAATCGATCGTCACTATGGAATCTGAAATTCCTTCTCTTAAATTAGTTGTAGAACTTCTTCCAAACACTTCTACTCTTAAAGAGCACCTCTTTTATTTGGAACATCTTGATGAGAAATATCGAGATGTAGCCACAATTAACATAGGTCATAAAAAGAGAGTGAAGGTCCAATACGATAAGGTTGTACGTCCTACGATTTTCTCTGAAGGTGACCTTGTTCTGGTTTATGACCAAGAAAAATATGCCTTGGGGGCAGTTAAGTTTAAACCCATGTGGTACGTTCCTTTTATTTTTAAAAAGGTGTTGAAAAAAGCAACTTATGAATTGGTTGATTTTGATGGAAACCAGTTGGCGAAGCCCAGAAATGGGCTTTATCTTAAGAAGTATTATGCGTAGGCTTCTACCTAGCATTTTCTTGCTTGTTTCTATTGTATATATTTGTGCATATATGTCTATAGATTTCATAGTGATATCGATAATTTTGATCTATTTTGGCAGGTAACGATAGATGATCCAGTATATGAATGGTTCTTTGATGGTGCTAGTTGACATACCCATAATTTGGCTTCTATGGTTTGGTTGATTTACTATCCATCCAGTTAGTTGTTGGTTTCAAGAGGCATATGTATCTGCCCTGTTTCAAACAATATTTCCAAATATATTGTTGTTGTTAATTTACTATCTGAATCAATATCTCTTGGTATTGATTCATTAGTAGTGTACTTGGACTCACAACTTGTGCTTTCGCAGTTAAATAACATCTGTTGTGTGAGAGATCCTTATTTATATTGCCAATTTATGAGAGTGTGTTCATTACAGAGATCATTTAGTTTTATCACATTTATTCATATTCCATAATAAAAAAAAATCATTTGCTGATTCCATAGTTAATCAAGCATTAGATATGCATATTAATCATTCATCACATTAAAATAAAAAAATAAAAAATAAAAAATAAAAAATAAAAAAAAAATAAATAAAATTAAAGAAAATCATCTGTATATATGATCATCACATCATGAAACTGTCTATATATAGATAGAAGTTTTATGTTCAAAATATTACACAAAATCTGGAGAAAATGTGATACAAAATTAGCGCTTAAGACCAATCAAGTCTATCAAAAGATCTAGACATCTCTAAATCTATATCTATGGGTTCAGCCCCAAATGTGCACCTTGGAAGAAGACAATGGAAGTAGCCACTCATCAGGAGAGTCGCACTCAATCTCATGGTAGTCCTACCATGCATCTCTACATAGCCTCTAGTAGATCGTCTATCACTGCCATAGGTACCTGGTGAGTCAATCTCTCCAAGTTTCTCTATACGGTATGGAGGATTCTCTCAATCTCAGTTGTGGAACTCTCGGTGTCCCTTCCACGATGCTTATGTCTGGGTAGACCCTTAGGTCTTACTAGTTCCACATCTATGTCATGATCAAACAATTTTGTAAGAATTTTTGTCTGATCAAAAGAATTTCAATTCATAATTTTGAAATCTAAAAAAAATAAAATAACATTAAAAACTTATAAATAATTTTAGCAATGGAAACCAATGCAGCACTAGGTGGAAGCACTAGATCTAGATTTGCTCTGGAGTCCTTGCTTGAATGGGAGTAGTCCTCGATGGAAATGACTACTTGTTCCCACCAAAGGAAAAAATCATCATCAAATGTTGTTCTAGGGACCTCACTAACCCCTAGTATCTTCATCAAGTCAGCCCATCTATCTATCCATGGATCTCTTGGGCTGCTAATGGTGGACATTACTTTGGGTTGAAGTCCTGGTAGGCTCTCAAGGAAGAAAGTGCAAACGATAGTACCATACCTAAAGTGTTTGGTATTACTCTTCTTAATAGAAGTAAGTTGTTTTTTCATCTTGGTTAGGAGGGCTATACACCAATGAAAAACTGTGGTGAGGAAATTGACTACTAGGCTCATTGTAACATGTGATTCTTGGTGCAATATAGCTGGTCCTATTACCCTCATAGTGGTAAAAAGGAGAATTTAGAAGGGCAGACTCTCCACATTTTTTATTCGCATCTATGTCCCTACCTTCTCAATGCTTTTAAGGCAATAGTTGTGAATGTAATCATCTACGCTAAGGTTTCGTCAGGCCTTCCCTTGCAAATTAACTATCTCTCCTCTAGGGAAAGTCCAGCGATGAAGTAGATGTCTTCTACCTCAATTCGCAGGGGTATTTGATCAGTCATAAGAGCATATTCTTCTGGATCCCAGTAATTCACAGGCATTTCTAGTAATGTTATGTTTGTCTGCATATTTTTCACTTTGAAAATTTTCAATAACCCACATCCTTTCATTGCATCAAGTGCCAATGGATCATTCATCACTTCATCACCAACTGCACTGCACTCTCTCTCCTTCCATGTGATTGTCATCTTGCAATTCTAGAATTTTTATCCATTAAAACTCATGATCTAAAATTTTTCACTCTATACGCATGGGTTCACTTCATACACAGGCGCGTATAGGGCTTACTGATACATGACTTCGGTATGTCCAACCCACGTATGCATAGAGTAAAAATATAAAATAATTTTTTTACAGTGAAGTTATTGATAAAATACTTGAATTACATAAAAAAATCATTGAGAAATTGAAATTGAGGATTACCTGGAAGTTTGGTAGTTCTTCTGGTTGAGAAATGGGGTGGATTGTGGTTGCTAGTTTTTGCTCCAAAGCTATTTCACTCAATTGTTCAAAATTATGGAAAGTCAAAAGGTCTATTGATAAGTTAAAATTTAAAAAATTAAAAATAAAAACCCACTTTTACAAAGTTTATGTTTTATTTTTTATTTTATAAACTTTGTGGCCTTTTCTTTAGTGCTGGGATATGTTGTTTATCAGGTTAAACTGGAGGCATTGACACATTTTCTACCACTTCAATTACATGACTTCTAAACTGTCATGGCAGATATCATTTTCATCACAGGCATATAGGTTAGGGAAATATCACATTTTCTGTTGCATTATGGATTATAGCCTCCATACTGCGATATGTTGTGATAGGGTTGCCCCCGTTGTGTTATGATTCTTAAACCATTTTCACTCGTTGACTTATAAAATGATGTCATGATGGTACAACCTTCCTTTACTCGGGCTTCCTAGTTAGATCCTCGCTAACATATGTTTCTCATGGTGCAAAGATTGAGTAGGCTCGAGAGTCCTCTTTAGTATCTCCATGAATTTTGCATTGAAGCTTCGTTCTCCTTCTTCTTCACTATCTTTCTGGCTTTATATCCCAGAGGCTCCAACATGTTAAGCTGTAATGTTGCATTTCATGTTGAGTATTTGTACCTTTTGGACTTAAGCCGACATCAGTTGGGCTCATGCATAAGCCACATTTTCACCATGTCTTTCTGCAAAATAAACCATTCAATCACTTAGCCTTTGCAACTTGACACCTTATGCCCATGAAAAGAACATTTCTTTGAGTGTCGTTGACCATTTTCATCACCTTACATTGAGCATAGGAATGTCCCCCTCCCAGGAACTAGTGTATCTGTAGTTGAACACGCGTTATTTCCATTGTACCATAGGAATTCTTTTATTCTATTTCAGGCTTTCTAAATATGAAGAAGACAAAACAATTATATATTCCAAAAAGAGTGGGAACGAGACTTTTCTTCCATAATTGACGAAAGTAGGAGTCATTTGTGTCGCCCTTAAACAAAGAATTGAAATAAAGTCTTTCCTTCATTAGGATGGGCTTTATTTTGACTTAGGAGAGCCATAACCTTGTCATTGAGTTAGTACAACTCCATTTGGTTATCTCTTCCAATCATATGGAGAGTTTGTTTATGCCTCATGTCTGAAAAACTTATACAAATTTATCATATGATGCCATACAGTCACATTTGGGTGGTGCTTTTGCTCAAGGGAAGTAAACATGAGTCAACATTTCTATGGTGTCTCTTGATTCATTTTCAGTCGACCATACCCGGTTTGTCAAAGTTATGTTGAGTATCACATCAGCTACTTGGTCCTTTGCTCGTGCTAGTTAAGAAGGTCTACATTGACTTCTTTCTTGTGGGTATGATATTATTAACTCCAAAAAATTGCTTTGAAAGTAGGCCTAGAGCCACATGCTATCCCTATTTCCCTCATTACTAGGTGACCTTGCGCTCAACATCGATCAATATCATGGGTATTTGTCTAAGTGGTTTCCCTTATGTTTGACATTAGGTTACATTATCACACATTGGGATTCATGTAGTACCTTGGTTTCCATTTGACCCTATTGGTGGATTCCTCGACTTTGTGTCAACTTGCATTATTGGTTGGTTCAGAGGGTTTATGTCATGTGCTAGCCACCTCTTATATATGTAGGAAACGTGCTTTGGTATGGTTACTTCATCTTTGTTCATCTGATTCCTTGAAAATTATTGGCTTGTAGGTTACACTCGCACTGAATTGATGTGGGATGCCTTAATGTCTTCCTTCTAGCAGATCCTTTCCTATCGACTCCAGCTCATTGCTCTAGGAATAAGTTGTAGAGTAATTTTTCAGTACCTTAGGGTTTGCAGTCATCAGTGGCATCCTCCTTTTCTATCAGTAATGAGAATACATCAATCTCTCCTAATTAATATATTATCTCAAGTTTTTGACTTCAAAACATTTATTCATACTTGTTGGCTTGTACCAGGGTACCATGACTCTCATCATCATTATCGATGATATGTCTCACATTTGTTAACAGTATACATCAATGACAAGTAATCAAATGATTTCTCACGTGGTCAAATTCAACTCATTTATTCCCATAGTGTAGAAATGTACCATGGCAGTTAGTGAAGACTTTGGGTTGCATCAACATTTTGTTGGTTCCCTTGTCAGTCCCTCTAGCTTGTTGCTAGTGACACCATCCACCTTATATGTTGTAGTTCATCACAACAACATCCTATATGTTGGCTCTCGAGTTCCATCCAATACCATTATTACACTTTTTGACTTGGTACTTTTCAAGATCAGTTATGTGACATCAGTGATCAGATATCTAATTCAACATCACTGATCAGTTATTTTATATGTGATATTGTGACATGGCCTTGATATGCACTTTTGTGGCTATGATCAAGTGATCCACTATGTATTTCTCAATTTCCTTTGAAGTTCTATACATATTGGATCTATTCTACACTTGATATGTAGACATGCTTTAATATCTCTGAGCATGGGTATGTCTGCCTCACACATGAGCTTTCCTTCTGATCTCTTCCACTAATTTGGCAGGGTAGAATCTAGTGATCTCCTTCTAAGTCCTTGCTTGATTATTTCTATACACTTAATACATTTCGGCCATCATCTACCCCTTTTGACCTCATATATTAGGGGGAATATGTTATAGCATCATTTATCACACTTATATACTTGATTCTCTGAGCCATAGCCTTAGGCAGCCCTTTCCCTTCACACTTGGTCCATTTATTAAAAAACATTATTTTAAATTCCATACACATCTTTTCCCTTCATAAAGCACATGCAAGTGCACGTCCAGCGATACACAACCCACGTATATGATTTAAAATAAGAAAAAAAAATATGAAATTCCTATTTTATGGGTAGGGTTTATGGTTACACCGGAAGCCTACCTACAGAAGCTTGTGGCCTAACTATATCCCACCTGAAAAAACTATGTTGGGGTGATATAAATACACCTCATGGGAAGGCCTAAAGGGAGGAGAAATATAGGATATTGATATTATATACAATTAGTCCTTGATCAAGTCTGATTTATCCCTATGGCTTCTGCACTCCAAGCTATAGGAAATGCTTTTTTCCTCATAGAGATGTCCATATCCTTTATATGGCATCTATGTGTATACCTTTGAAAGAGGATTATTTAGGCTTGGCCTAGACAGATTCATAGGAATGTTTTGCTCAAAGCCATGGATAAATCAAGTTGTATTCTTCCACATTCTTTTGCAATCATGAATAAAGAAGATCGGTCTTGTTCCTGATGTTATGATCTTAATGCTTTAATTCCTGTTATGATCTACTTATGTATGATTTCATGATTTATACTTATATGTTTATATGATCTAGCATTTATATCTTGAACATTCTTTGAACTACTGCTAGAATATATCCTCTTCTTGAATTAGTTCCAGGTTTTGAAGCATTGGAGGAAGCAGAGGGTTTGGACCCTACGGAAACGACCTCAAACGTAGGACCTTCGGGTACTATCTCTTTTTCCTACTTTATTATTTTAAGCATTAGGACTTCTTGTTTTCTTTCTTGTTGTTGGTGTATGCCCTTTTATCTTTTGGGGTTCTAACCCATACCCTAGGGTGTATTATTCCTATAACAATCAAGCAACTGGACCTATACTTAATAGGCCCTTTCATTTTTAGAGTGGGAAGTCCTTTAGTCATTTCTTTTCTTGTCCATACAATGTTCACTAATCTTATTCTCGATGCTAATTATAGTCCTTTTTCTTGATCTTCACTAGGCACAATGCTTCATCTTGTCATTGAGAACAGTCACCAAGTCAAGTCGCTTTGCTCACTAGGTCTTCATTTGGGAAAAATTCTTCCCTTTAATTCCCTTTGCCTGATAATTCACCTTTTGTTTCTTAGTGATACTATACTTAACTATAATTATCTTGTCATTATGTAATGACATGAACAATAGGATGAAATATGTGGTCGAGATACTCCATTGTACATAATATATTGCATAGTAATACAAAGATGAAATAACCATTCTTGATCCATTTATTAAATAGGATGATGTGTTAGTGCTTTAATTTCTCTCCTACATTTTAAAGCCCTAATTTCAACAAAATGCATTGTCCATTAGTCTTTCCCCAATAACAATACATGAAAAGAAAAAATGTCCAATGACCTTTGACATTGTTAGTGATCATAGTGAAACAAAAGGAAAGGTCATGGATTGAAGATCAAAGTAAGAGGAAATTATGGTGAGCATTCAAAAAGTAAATGCATAAAATGAATGAACCAACAACAGAGTGGGGGAAATGCAATATTTCAGCACAAAGGAGAGAAAAGAAAATATATAATGTGTTTAAGTACATCGATTTCAAACAAAGGGGAATATACTTGGTGGTCATGCTCTTAGGAAAAAGGGTGTCAAAGGCTCATTCCACTAAATTAAGTAAAGGAATTCCACAACAACAAAGAATGCATGGTTGTTTTTCCTAGCAAAGTGGAAGGGCCACAAAGGAAAGGAAATTAATGGAGAAAAAGGAAACTAAGGAGAGGCCCACTTGCTTGATGAACTATGTTGAATGAATAAGAAACTATTGGTATCATTCAAGCCCTAAGAAAAATGAAAGACAAATCCCCTAGTAAGAGGAGAACACATGTATCAAGAAAAAGAGGGACATGAGAACAGATTCCACATCATGGGTAAGGTGGTGTTAGAAAAGTGTAGGAAGTTTGTAAGTATTTCAACTTATTTAAAGCATTAAAAGCATTTGACATAATTGGTACAATGTTGCAACTCACCTCTTCATTTAATAATTCAACAATCAAGGCATAGTCCTTGTTGTTCTTGTTCTCTCATATGGCAAGCTCATTGTCTGATGTGGGATTTGCAGATGGATTTTCATCTCCTTCTTCACATGCTCCTTTCCATAATTCATTGAAAATGAGGGTATAATTTATCTTTTTGGACCACTCATGGTACTTCCATTTGCCAATGATAACTACTCCAACAATGGAGATGAGTGAATGCATCTCTGCAAAATTCTGAGTTGTGTCCTGAATAGTCAAAATCCTTAAAACAACAGCCTCTGATAAAAAATTTAATATTCTCTATAAATAGTAGAGACTCCTCATACATCATAGCTCCAATTCTATTTAATCAAAATAACCTAAAAAAAATATGTAGGCTCTTCATCTCAAATAGCCTCGTTGATGTAAGGTAACTCTCATATAAAATAAATCAAATCAATACACCAATGAGTATTCATTGTAGATATAAATGTACCAATACTAGAATTACAATTATCATGTGATATATATATATATATATATATATATATATATATATATATATATATATATATATATCCTCAAAATATCTATGACCACTACAACAAAACCAGCGATTTGCGCCAGATTTAGCGCCAGATTTTAGTGCATTTTTTTTGTAATTGTGATGAGCAACCTGGCGCTAAATCTGGCTCTATTGTACAATTTTTAAAGCGTCCTTTTTTGCACCTGATTTTGCATCCTTTTTCACGCTAGATTTTGCATCATTTTTTACACCAAACTATGCATCATTTTTTGCGTCAAATTTTGAACCAAGATTTGCATCTTATTTTATGACAGGTTTTGCTTCTAGTTTTGTGTCATTTTTTGCATCTATTTTTCATTCTCTTTTGCTTCCTATTTTGTGTCATTCTTTGCTTCCATTTTTGCACCATCATTTGCATCAAGTTTACACTGTATTTTGAATCCAATTTAACGTCTTTTTATGCATCCATTTTGTGTCAGTTTTTGCATCTAGTCTTACGCTAGGTTTTGTATCTAGTCTTACACTAGTTTTTGCTTCTATTTTTGCACCAGATTTGGTGCCTATCTTTGCACCATGTGTTGAATTTGATTTAGCACCAAATTTTGCATCCATTTTTGTGCCCATTTTTGCATCTTTTTTTGGACCATGTTTTACATCCACATTTACGTTTGATTTGTCTCCATTTTTCCCATCTCATTTTGCACCATATTTTGCGTCATTTGTTTCATCCAATTTTGCATCATTTTTAACACCATCTCTTGCATCTAATGTTACATCATTTTGAGCATCCAAATTTGCATTTATATTTGCATCTTATGTTGAGTCATGTGTTGTGTCCACCTTTGCATCTTATTTTGTGTCTAATGGTACATTCAATTTAGAGCCATTTTTTACGTCTACTTTTGTATTTGTTTTTGCACCAAGTTTTGCATCCAATTTTAAGCTATTTTATGCCCCTTTTTACACCATTTTTTTGTGTCTACTTGTGTCCAATGTTGCACCATTATTTACACCGAATTTTTCATCCAATTTTGCATTTTTTTGGTGTCTAGTTTTACATCGTTTTCACCATCCAAATTTGCATCTTTTTTTGCCTCATTTTGTGTCCACATTTGCATATAATTTTGTGTCTGAGTTCGAGCCTAAATTTGCATGTGATTAGGAATCATTTTTTACATCCAATATGGCATCCTTGGTTTCACCTTTTTTCAGCCCCATTTTGCATCTTGTTTTATGTCTTTTCTTACATCTTTTTTTTTCCTTTTTTGCACCCAAGTTTGCATCCCAAATTTACACCATTATTTGCATCATCATTTGGCATATTAATTTGTAACGTTTTTTGCTTCTTTTTAACGCTCAACTTTGCATCTTAGTTTACATCTAGTTGTTGTCTTTTTTTGCATTTAATTTGGTGCCCATTTATGTGTCCTTGTTTTTGCCCAATTTGATATCCTTTTGTATGTCATGTTTTGTTCCCTTCTTTGTGTCAACTATTGCACAATTTTTCACTTCTAATTTAAAACACTTTGTATGTCAATTGTTTGCATTTTGTATTAATTCCTAGTTTAACATCCAATTTTACTTTCAATTTTGCATCCATGGTTACATCCGCATTTGACTTCTTATATAGAGTATATTTTTCTTTACATATATGACCCCCTTTATAGATTCATAGTGAAATATATGATAGTTTCTAAATATCATTAAAGCAGATATCACAATTCAAAATCATTTGTAAAGAAATTTAAGAGAAATTGACAACATCCATCCAAAAAAATAACAATGTGTCATTAACAATTTTCAAAACATGTATAAAATAGCAACATAATACTAATAAAATCAGTATTATTTTTAATCAAAACAAGTAAAATTCAAATATGATTAACAAATCAAAATATTTCATGAATATCGTTATTCTACGATAAATTAACAACATACATAAATCAAACTCATCGTATGATTACAAAATCAAAATGTCTCATTGATATAGGGTAAATTCACAACACCCATCTAAACATAACAATGTCATTCTACACAATAATTTCTTCATAAAAAACAATGCATGTGCATGCCTAGCTACCACCACCAAGATCATCCTCATGATCATCTTGACCATCCTCATTACTCTGATCCACATCATCACCAACACCGCAACTATCATCATCATCTCCTCCTTCACCACCATCATCCTCATCCTCATCCTCATCATCTCCTGATATATGTTGAACATAATTTGGATAATCGTCTTGGCAATCATTACCTATAGCATTCTAACAAAAAAAATCAATATTACATGTTAGTATTAATTACATAACACAACGCATGTTTTTTGTTATACAATGTTAACCATAAAATGAGGTAAGATATAATATATAATAGTACTAAAAAATAAAATGAAAATATGGTTTAAAAGTATATTGGAAATCCAACTAAGATTACATACCATAGAGTCCATCCAAAAAACAAATTCAACCCATCTCTTTTGCTGCAGCACCTCCTTTTCCAAATGATTTGGAGGTCTTCCATATTTTAGTTCCTATTAATCAGTAAATAGGGAGAAATTAGATAACAATGACTTTCTTCTAGTACAAAATTTATTAAAAAAATATCACATGTTTAATATACTTACAAAGGTCGTTATCAGTGCTTTTAAACCTTTCTGGCCACTACGATGAGTGACTTTTGTCTTGGTTAACCTCGCCTTGGATGCCTTGTCCTTAAACATAAACCAATTCAATTTATTTTCACACAAATACATGTCTAAGATACTTATAAGTATTAATACATTCTAAATAATGTTTAATGAAAAATTCAATACCTGAATGCTCTCATTGCCGGCTTTTCTTTGTGCATCCAACTTCTCATATGATTTTACAAGTTCTTTCCATACTTTAAAAGGTATGTCAATAGGTCTTTGTTTCAGTCTTTGATCTTGAGGCATTTTTTTAATTTTTCTTGTTTGGTTAAAAAAAACCGAACAAGTAATTCACATCAATGGCATGGGGACTCTATGGATATGTGTAAAAAAATGGCTATAAAGAAAACATCCAAAAAACATATGAGCTCTCCCTTTGATGGTCACTTGGGGCATATGGCTGGAAAGGAACAACTCCATTTTCGAAAATCAAGGACAATCCTTTCTCAAAGTCCTTCCTAATATTTGCTCCAAATGTCTTAAAATGAAAAACAAAATTCAAACGTCATCCTTAAACATCTCCCTTAAATATAACGTTGGACCATAAATTCTTCACTTTTATTGTTATCGGCTCTGGAATGATTTTTCTATATGCAATTATATAATGAAATATGTGTGCACTAATCAAAAAACATTGAGTTTCATTTTTCATAATCACAAACAATGAAAAAAGAATCACACGTAACCAGCATCATTTTGGAAATTTTATATTTATTAAAAATCTTTAACATGTTTTCCTCCCATATCTCATAAAAAGGTGTGAAATTTTTTATACACTCTCCAATAAGCCTAAGGATCACATACCTTTTAAAACTTTGCATTACCATTATATGTTTCTCCTTGAAGATATATAATATGTTTCTTCTTTAACATATATATTATGTTTCACATTTCTTAATATTTGACAAAATACTAAAGTTGAAAAGAATATAAAATCTCACTTTTTATAATATTTTATGATATAAGAGATTGATTTAAGTGATGTTTTGGGTTAGGAGAGGTTAGCTTTATATAATAAAAGAATATTAACAATTTTAAAGTCTAAATTTTGACAATTCAACATAATTTGGCTTTACATAATAATAAAAAAGAAATTAAGAATTTTTATTTCATATATCTTATTTATAACATTTTAATGGTTTATTCATATAGTAATAAAAAGTTCATATTTACAGGCAATTTAAAAATGATAATTTTAAGAGTGTTTACATCTAATAAGTGTGGGAATAGTTTGATATATGGTAGCACACAATGTCCCATCATTGTGAGTTTTTAATACCATGAAAATGATCATTTAAGAGTGTTTACGGCGAGGGAATAGCTTGAGATATGATAGAACACATTATCCCATCATCGAGTTTTTAATACCATGATTGTTCACTAGTGAGAAAAAATCACATGGAGAAAACACAGAAAAATAACCGAATGTAGAGAAAAAAAACAAAAAACAAAAACAAAAACAAAATTTGTAAAAAAAATCATAAAACAAATATTATATACTTTTAAATTTTGTATTTGTAATTTAACTTAAAAAAAAAAAAAAAAAAAAAAACAAAACAAAACAAAACAAAACAAAAAAAATTAGTAAGAAAAATTCATAAAACAAATATTATATACTTTTAAATTTTATATTTGTAATCTAACTGAAAAAATTAACATACTCGTAGAGGAGCTAATTTATTTGCAGATATTTCTTGGTACCTAAAGCCATCACTTATATTTTATTAATTTATAAATAATGTATATTTTATTAATTTATAAGTAAATAAACAATTAACACTGTAAATTGTTACACAATTAATGCTATATAAAAAAGGTTAAAATTTTATCTATGATTTAGAATTAATGTTTTAACACGGTCTACAATGAAGCCATTATCACCTAAATCAATTTAAACTATCTATGATTTAATATTCAATAATCCAACAAAACTACAATGAACATCTTCCACGAGCTTATCATCTTTATAACATATATTGCTTCAGCTGAGATTCTAGTATGTCAATTTTGTTTCATAACTACGGGTTATCGCTCTGTATAATTTTATTGGAATTAACGTGACCTCGGAAAATTTCTCTGATGAGATAAGAAAAATGCTCTGATCGAAGGATGGTAATATTCATAGAAGTCACTGCAAAAAATCATTTGGTTATGAGGATTTTCAAGATTTCAATGGAAATCTGGATGTGGGATGCGATGTTACGATGTGGGTCGAAGAGATTGAGCTCTTTCTTTTTCTAGATTATGGGATTTGAATGCAGGAGTTGTTTCTATGGATGATAAAATTATGAGATTGAGGATTGTGGTCTTTGAATGCAGAAATTGCTTCTTTGGATGATAAACTTGTGCTTTTTTTATAAACAGTTGTGGGGATTCTCCTAAGTTTTTATTGATTTCTCTTTTGTGTATCATTCTTGTCATTGTCAACCCCATTATCATATCAATGTCTAGGATGAGAAAGATAGGGATGGGATCAGTGAGGGTTCAATGTCTTTGTTGTCATCAGAGTCCAGGTCGGTTGATGGCAGTGAAATGGAAGGGTAATCCCCAAGGTGGTTTGTTGACGACAATGTTCCACCAAGGTTCCGGGACGAGGGGGCGAGGGAGCGAGGGGGCGTGGGAGCGGCCTATGCAAAAGCTCCCTACCATTTTTTAGGAAACGTGGGGGAGCGTCAGGGTCTTAAAAATTTATAAATATAAAATATAATTTATTAATTGAGTCCACTATGAAAATTTGGTTTGAATTGAAAAGCTGCAAAGCATGATCATTGATATGAATATCATTTGACATTATCCAAATTTATAATATCATATAAAATAATAAATTTAAAATTCTAGTTCAGCTTGGTCAAATTCTAATTTAGATTTTGGTCAGACAGAGGGAGAGCTTCAGCTTGATAAGGTAGCCACTGAATTCTGTGAAAAGGTAAATGAATAGATCAGGAACACTGCATTGGCAGTAGAAGGGGCAACTACAATGGGTTGTCCAGCTGTATTGGATCCAACAGCTAGAAAGTTTGTTATATTATATATAATATAGACAGTACACCATATGTTGAAAGAAGAGTTTTAGTTCCAGGAGAGATGAGAAGCTCACATGAAAGAGTTTCTGACAGTTTACTATCAAATGACATTGACTGCAGGATGACCATCTGCGAACCAACTTGGGGGACCAACGATGGCATGGATAATTTGTCTACCTTATTAGAGCAATGCCATGCAGTTCAAACTTCAAACTAGCAGTGTATTTCAGGGGTGAAAATAATTTTCAGACCTGAGAATTCAAGCTGAGCCACTGTGCTCTGTGTAAATTTTGTAACTGTATAAATTCATATATAATGATAGTTCCTGAGATTTCTTGTTGCCCATAGTATTTTGTCATGCTTGCAGTAAACGCATGTTAGTCTATAGTCCACCGAATTATTTCCCACATGACATAGGTGCTGCTTCCATAGTTTGTATGTCAAATGTCATGCAAATTAAAAACACAAACTGAATGTCTCATATTCTTTGCCTGTCACTCCAGTTATCTCCCCACTGTAATCCAGCCATCACTTGAGAAAAAAAGGAGAAGTTTTAAAAGGGAAAATTCATGTACGTGCTATATGGTCTAGCAAATTTCCATGATACTGACCCTCTAAAATAACGCTTGTTGAAACCAAAAGGCAGCACAAGACGTTATCCCCATACAGAACATGAGTAGCTTCGTACCACTTTAGGTCTATTAAATCATAAACTATAAGCAAGGCCATTTTTTTGGGAGCGTGGGGAAACGTCTCCTCAGGGAAGGGAAACGTTTCCCTGGCACGTCCCCCCGAGTTTCCTCCATTTTGGGAGCGTGGGGAAACGTCCCCTACTCGTCCCCAAGTCCCCCGAGCGCGGGGGAGCGAGGAAACTAGACCCCTGGGGGGGGGGCGAGTCCCCGTGGAACACTGGTTGACGATGATCAGACATGACACAAAATGAGGCGTGGGCTCGTTCTGAAGACCAAGTGAGTGGATTCCTTTGATGTGGAGGCCATGGACGTGCCCGGTGTTCATAAGGGCCATGATAAGGACCTTTCATTAGGACGGACGCTCGACTTGGCATTCCAAACACTTGGAATGGTCTATGGAGATATGGGAACCAACTCCTTGTATGTTTTCACTAGTGTATTCATCCAAGCTCGTACCAAAGGAGAGGAAGATGTTTTGGGTGCATTAGCTTTAGTGATGTACACAATAGCCCTCATCCCTTTGGCTAAATAGGTGTTCATTATGCTCAAAGCCAATGACAATGGTGAAGGGGGGACATTTTCCTTGTACTCTTTGATTTGCACATATGCGAAGGTCAATCTGCTCCCCAACCAGCAACCATCAAATGAAAAAATTCCAGTTTCAAGCTCAAGTTGCCCACCCCGAAACTAGAAAGATGATTAAGAATCAAAGAAAGCCTTTAGAGAAGTACAAAATTGAAGACCCTACTGCTACTCTTGTTTCTCATGGGTACTTCCATGGTTATTGGGGATGGCATACTTACACCTGCAATATCAGTCATGTCTGTTGTTAGTGGCATGCAAGATGAAATATCTAGCTTTACGGAAGACACAGTGGTCATTGTCTCAATCATATTCCTGGTGATCTTATTCAGCATAAAACAGTTTGGTACAAGCAAAGTAGGCATGACATTTTCTTTGGCACTCATGATATGGTTTTTCTCTATTGGTTCTATTTTACTTTACAATATTATTTAACATGACATGACAATTTTAAGGGCATTCAATCCTGTTTATATCTATTACTTGTTCAAGAGGAACACTATCAAAGCATGGATGTCCCTAAGAGGTTGCATGTTATGCATAATAGGAGCTGAAGCTATGTTTGCTGATTTGGGTCACTTCTCAGTAAGATCCATCTAGATAGCCTTCACATGTGTAGTATTCCCATGCCTACTATTTTTTAACATCATAAGTATTTTTTCTTATGAAAAGAAGAAGAACTACGTGTCATATATTTTTTTTAAATATCAAAATTATTTTTTCCTATGAAAAAAGAAAGAAAAAGAAGAGCTACTTGTCACAATAAAAAATCAAGACAGCAAAAAAACAAAAAAGTTTCAACATCTAATACTCAAAACTGACTGGGACATTTTTGTCATGATTGCAGATTCAAAAATATCTGCATAGTAAAACAATTGAGCTTGCTGTTATCTATAAAATTTCTAAAAAATCTACAATCAATACTCTCCAACTGCAAAGCAGATTCAAAAATATCTGCATAATTGAGCTTGCTGTTATCTATAAAATTTCAAAAATCTACAATCAATACCCTCCAAAAGCTCATTCCTATAACTATAATCATCTGAAGGTATATGTACCTGGGCTAGAGATCTTCCATTCATCACATAACTGGCTGGAAGGGCTGCCACCATTTGACTCTGATTGCTGTGAGGAATTCCAGTCTGGAGAAGACTTGGACCTGGAGACATTAAATTGTCTGTTGATGGCATAGTACAAATCCAAGGCAGGGAAAGTGTTGCACAGCGCAGGATCTTCATCAAAACTGAACCGAAATCCAAGGTCGATGCATCCCCTAAGCTCCTCCACATCATCATCTGTTACTCCTCTTGTTCTTGCAGGCTGAGACCAGTGCAACCTATCCCCCAAATCTGAGACACTCCTCCCTAGTTTCTTCGTCTTTTCATCAAGAAGCAACTGGTGAGTCCTCTTCTCTTCTTCTAGCAACTGGCCCCTCCTCCTTATCCATGCTTCCTCTTTAGAAATTTCACTAGTGGCTGTCCATGACCGTTGCCTGGACATCAACCTCCTGTGTCTTGATCCCTGCAACCTTTTTTTATGAGACATTTTGGTTAAATTCTGAGCCTGATCTTCTGTATTCATATTCAAAAGGCTGACAACTTTTGAATCCGCACAGCCCATCTGAGTCCCAACCTCGATCGACATATTCCAGTGCCTAGAGATTTATATAAAAAAATTAGACAATAGAATAAATTCTGAATATGCCCTCTGCCAGATTCGATCCTTGGATCTATGCCGATAGTCTCAATAACTGCCTGCAAAAATCCCTCCCATGCAGAGATGGAAGGGACAAAAAGACCGAAAAATCATAAAATTACTTGAACCCAAAAATACTATAAAGCCAAGAGCACCTCCTCCTGCCCCGCAATTTGCAACTGCTTTCCTTTTTTATAGCCCCTGCTTCTCTATATTCTCTCCAGAAATTCAAATTCAGGCGGCACAAATCACTCTCAACCCTAATTTTTTGGCTGCCTCCTCTAATTGGGTTTCGCTAACCATAATTAGGTGGGCCAGATTAACGTTTAACATAAGTTCATTTTAATACAGTTCTGTCAACTTAAACTTAAACTTTCACTTCGATAGATCTGAATAGATTAAGAACGTCCCACCCATTAATGGATCAGAGGAGAAAATCAATTTCATGCTGCAACCAAAATATTACGGAAACAACGTTAAAAATACATAAACATAATAAACTGTTTAATTTATTTATCGGGTTTAATTATTATTATTATTATTTTCTTTTATCGAATATAAAATATATATTTTATTGGTTTAAAATGTATATACTAAAATTATTAAGTTGAGAAATAGAAACAATTTTATCGGTGTAAAAATGGTTAAAAAGAACACACCATAATATATTATCGGTGTAAAAATGGTTAAAATGTTCTTTTTAACCATTTTTACACAAATGTTCTTTTTAACCATTTTTACACCGATAAAATTGTTTCTATTTCTCAACTTAATAATTTTAGTATATACATTTCAAACCAATAAAATATATATTTTATATTCGATAAAAGAAAATAATAATAATAATTAAACCCGATAAATAAATTAAACAATTTATTATGTTTATGTATTTTTAACGTTGTTTCCGTAATATTTTGGTTGCAGCATGAAATTGATTTTCTCCTCTGATCCATTAATGGTGGGACGTTCTTAATCTATTCAGATCTGTCGAAGTGGAAGTTTAAGTTTAAGTTGACAGAACTGTATTAAAATGAACTTATGTTAAACGTTAATCTGGCCCACCTAATTGTAGATCTCCGGGCTTCGCCAATGCAATTAGTGCTGTCACACCCACGATCAACACAGCAATCCTGTACTAGTTACTAATAATTTTTTCTTCGGTTTTTCCTTTCAAATGGTGAAATGAAATAACAGGTTTGCTTAAAGTATTTTGAATAATATGAGAGACCAAAATGTTGGTGGATCAGCCCATATTTCCATTAAAAGTATCCTGTTGTACAGCAAATTGTCACTAAGTCTAATCATGCAAACTTTAAATGTACGAATAAAATAGTTGTTTGAAGTGCATTTTCTCATACAATTTTTTTTATTATAAAGTGGCTTCCGCATGTTCGTTGAGTTGAATAATGAGGGACATCAGAAACAAATTTAATTTCTGATAATCATTCTACCATCCCAGTTGGTTAATGTGGGGCACCTTAAGCCATCAATCAAAATACACATTTTTTTGTTTATTTTATTGGAGAAATGCGTATTTTCTTTATGGTTAACTGGATGCAACAAAGACACCTGGACAATACACTAAATAGGAATAATATGTTTGAAGGAATGCTTTTGACACCTTGAATTACAGCTCAGCAAGGAGGTAGGTGCACCAAAGATTATAACTAATCATAATATAAACCATCAAGAGGAATCATTTGATTTAATTTATTTCCTTAATGATCAAATTTGTTAATGGGATTCGGGCAGAAGACTTATTAAAAGAGAGAGAATGATTAAAGAGATTTTAGAAAATGGAAGCATATTGAGAAATGGGGTTCAGGCAGAACACTTAATTAAAAGAGAAAAGAGAATGATTAAAGAGATTTTTGAAAATAAAAGTATATTGAGAATTGGTTTTAGAAAATAAATAAATAAAATGAATTATAGTTATTAATATTTTAAATTAATTAATAATAAATTAATATTTTATATTTTATGTATTTTTTTTCCTTATGATTTTTGCATGTTAATTATAAAATATATGTGAGATGTTTATTTATTTATTTATAAAATATATGTGAGATGTTTATTTATTTATTTTCAATGGATGCAATTCATCCTATAATGCATAATGCATATATTAGATAACCCGAACCATAGGCTCTACCGTTTCAAAACAAAATCATTTATCATACATAATCAATAATCCGTTTGCCACAGTTGCATGACACGTTAACATGTGTATCTTAGGGATTATGCACAATTAATCAGAAGCGCATCATTGGATGCATAGCACAAATAACTTGTACCATAGTTTATACAGTCGAGCCTTAACCACAGTTAACAAATTTGCATAGCGGCTCAAGCACGACTATTCACTATCTTAACAAAATTCAGGTTAACACCAATTCTACATAAGATCCACATACTGTGACTGTAATTAGAATTTCATTTATGTGCATCCATAAAATCATCTCATTAACGCCACATGCAGTGCATTTAAAACTCAAGAAAATTCTCTCATATGCTAAGGAATTTATAACATAGAGGGTAAGAAACCAATATATAGAACAATCCATGCAAGTGAGTCAAACTAGATCAAAAGAGAGAACGACACTTGGAAAACAGAGCACCGCTACCCAACCTAGAAATGACTCTTCAGTTCACCACCGAGTCGAGGTTCTTGCCATGGATCAACCGCCTCCAATTGATCTATGCAATGGGTATTTAGTACCTTATTTCATGATATGGTTTCCATTAGCGGTGTCTCACTTTTATGGATCTTTTTATCCATTTGCATAGGCTTATCTCATAAAAGCTCACCTTTCTCTCCCATGAGGATTTTCCTCATAGAAGATTGCCTTTCTCTCCCGCACAACTTTTATGTTTTTCTCAATGGATATTTATCTCCAATCCATCCAACTTATCTAGAATTAAATCGAGAAGCTTTACCATGAAAGAATTATCCTTTCCCATTCACCAATGTGATTTGGCAAGAATCTCATCTCTTGGTGTCTCGCTTTTCCAAGTGATTAATTTATTAATAATGTATTTACTTTTTATATTACACATCATACCTAGCTTTTCTCAGCTTAGGTTTGAAAAGTTTGACACACAAGGGAGGGGTGTTACATTTTGGATCCCTCTCTTTCCTTAAGATCCCTCCAACTGCAGCTAGAGTTCTTAGATGACTGTAAGGAGGAAGCCCCTATTGGAAAGGGACAGACAGTTTGAAGGTGTCTATCTTGTTGCTAATTCCTACATCGAAAAGTTGTATTTTCATAGTCCAGGGGTTGGGAATACACAATTCCCATCCACTTGAGCTCAATTTTATCTCGCAAAACTTCATTGGGATCTACCTAAACACATATGCAAACATAGGTGAAAATGCCTTTCAAAAGTCTTTCCCTGTCTACTTTGACGAATCTTCCAATAAAATTGCCCACTTTTTCTAAGAGATCTAGATGGGTAAAGTGAATGGGAAAACTGGGAATCTTACCCATACTAGAGTAGTCATCGGCAACATAGTGAGAGGATTGAAGTTGGGAAACCATGGCTTCACTAGAAGACCAACTCATCCCCAAAACCATGGACCTTGGTCAAGGATTTTTTTCTTATCCTCAAGACATTTGAAGATCACCACAAAAAAACATGGGTCTACATCCACCCAAACCAGCGTTCATCCAATCCTATCATAATCGAACAGAAAAATGCTACTTTTTCAATAGAAAATGGGGAATAAAAGTATCACCCAAGGATAATGGCCATCGCATCAAGCGCTCAATCATAAGGGAGGAGAAATAATTTGACAATCACACGTCCTTGATTTCTGTTGATTTAACGCTAAACACTCACGTAATATTCTCTTGCTTGGTGAATTAAACACCACTGCATGGAATGGACGAGGATTGAGCCGAACCCTGGATGAAGCCCACTTCATTCTCATCTAAACACAAAACTATATATACGTCAAAGCTATTACAATAGATTCTGACTGTCAACACCTCGAGGTTCTGTTTATATGTGGCTACCTTTTATGGTTACTATTGAGTGTGTGATTGGAAATAGTAATGGCAACTTAGGGCTGCCAAATTTCCTTCGATTCCCTCACTACATCCTAACGCAAATAGTTGTTCAATGCCTTGGTTGTCTTTCAAAACTGGTAGGCAGCGTCTTCTTTGATATTTCTCGATGGTTTTAATTCCACTACAATCACAACTTTCATTTACATAAACTTCGTGTTTTCGCACGAGCGACGATTGTTCCAAGGTGAAATGTCACTTGGATGGTTTCAATGTTGTTGACCCATCATAACTAACTAACGGATATGCCCATTACAATTTTATACCACCCCATTATCAATATCAATTATGCATGGGAACCAATTAAAGCAACTTTTCACATTAATTTTATATGAGCATGAGAACATGTGTTAACAAGCAGCCCATAAAGCCTCATTTTGAATGCCATAGTCACTTAGAAGGAATTCCTCTTGTAGTAGCATCCTCCCTACTAAACTTTGCTAGTGCTAACATTAGAACCACCATTACAACAAGATATCTTTCTAGTGTTGACAACACCATTATAGTAAGATACCTCAAGGGAGACAGAAAATTTAAAAAGTATGATAGTAATACGTATCCAGAAGATGGTATTGAAACTAGTAATTGTTCATGAATCCATAAGATTGTAAGGTCATTCTCATTATCATAATCATTGTCATCATCATCACCATCATCCTTGTCATTTTTATTGCCATCATTACATTATCATCATAATCACCATTCATGCCATCATCATCATCATTATGGACATTGTTTGCAATTGTTCATAATTGTAGATGTTGTAAGAAATATCATCAACCAAAAAAATGTGATCAGTGCTAGAAAAGGGTTGTTTAGGACACATTGATATACGTAAGAGAAATAACAACTCTATTTTTGACAGATGATCGATGATGATCATCATCACCACCATTATCATCGTCATTGTCATTTTTATCATCCCCATCATCATTATTACTGTAATTTCTATCGACATTGTTGTAATCATGCATCATCATCATTCATGCCATTATTGTTTTTGATGATGACCTAGATGAAAATGATGATCATCATGACACCAAAGATAATGCTTATGATTATGACAATGACAACATCTAAAATTGGGAAGATTCACCAACGTCATTAGCATCGTCATCATCATAATCATTGCCATCATCATCATTGTCATTGTAACCACTATCGTCTTTATCATCATAATCACAATTCATGTCATCGCCATCATCTTCATTTTCATCATTGTCAATATTATTGACATTGTCATCAATTGTTCATAATTGTCAATGCCATAAGGAATATCATCAATGCAGAAAATATGATGAGTGTTGGAAAAGGGATGCAAAAGCGAACATAGAAATGGGGGCAACAATAGAAGTAAAATTGGATGAAAAGTGGATACAACATAAGTAGATGAACAACAACATGAAAAACCTGACACAAAAGTGGATGCAAAAGTAGATGCAGTTGTCAATGCAAACTTGGATGCAAACATGAAGGCAAAAGTGGAAGCAAACATGGGTCCAATGGTAGGCGTAAAACTTGGCACAAATTGTGGTGAAACAAATGTGGATGCAACAACGGAAACAAAAGTATATGCAAAAATGGATGAAACAAAAGTGGATGCAATAGGGGATGCAAACGTGGAAGCAAATGTGGTTGCAATGGTAGGTGCAAGATATGGTGCAACAAAAGTGGATGTAACAATAGACAAAAAAATATGCAAAATAAGATGCAAAAATGGATGTAAAAGTGGAAGCAAACATTGATGCAACAGGAAAAACAAAATTGGATGCAAAAAATGGATATAATGTAAGTAGATGCAAAAGTAGATACAAAACGAGATGCAAAACCCAATGCATAAACCTGACATAAAAGTGGATGCAAAAATAGATGCAATATTTGATGCAAAAGAGGATGTGAACATGGATGCAAAATTGGAAGCAAACGTGGATACAACAATTAGTGCAAAACATGGTGCAAATTGTGGCATAACAAAAGTGGATGTAATGATAGATGCAAAAAAAGAATCAAAGTATGATGCAAATGAAGATGTAAAAAGGGATGCAAAAAGTGAAAATTAAAATGGGTGCAACAGTGGATGCAAAATTGTGTGCAAAAGTGGATGCAATAAAAGTCGATGCAAAAGTAGATGCAAAACGAGACACAAAACCCGATGCAAATCCGGGTTCAAAATTGGATACAAAAAGGGATGCAAAAATAGATGTAGTAGTTGATGAAAACCTAGACGCAAATGAGGATGCAAACGTGGATGCAAAATTATAATCAAAAGTGGGTGCAAAAGGAGGTGCCAAACTAGGCGCCAATTGTGGCACAAAAATATTAGATGCAATAGTGGGTACAATAATAGATGCAAAAGAGGATGTAAATATGGATGCTAGACAAGAGGGAAAAGTGGATGCAACAAAAGTAGATGCAAAATTTTATGCAAAACTAGACACAAAACACGATGTAAAACTTGGCGCAAAAGGGATGCACAAATGGATGAAAAAATGGATGCAAAAAATGATTTAAAAAAGGATGCAAAAAAGGATGCAAAAGTCGATGCAAAAGTTGATGCAAGTGTAGGTGCAAAAAGTGGATGCAAATGAGGATGCAAAAGTATGTCAAACAAAATTAGGTGCCAAACTTGATGCAAAACCTGGAACAAAACCTGGTGTAAAGGATGACACAAAACTTGGCATAAAATTTGGTGCAAAACATGGTGCAAAACCTATTGCAATACCTGGTGCTAAACTTGGTGTAAGATTTGGTGCAAAACTTGATGCAAATTTTGTGTCAAGTTTTTCACCATATTTGATAAATGGATGCAAATAGCACCAAAAATGGGCTCTAGATGCAAAAAAAGAAGTAAAAAGGGACGCTAATCGCTGGTTTTGTTGTAGTGGACCAATGGGAAATATTTTTTCTCTTGCAGGCATTTAAAGATGAAGATTCAATACTTTGATGAGGCTTCTCCTTCTTCATTACTACTCACAATATTATAATATAAACAATGTGTTCTTCCATTCACAAATATGAAAATATATACAGATTACATATATTTTCAACGTTATATTATTTTTTGAAACTATGGAATGACCATCACTGCATATACGAATGGACCAATTCTTAATTATAATTCAATGAAATGTAGCATATATTATTGGTGATACCCACACAACAATTCATGGTGAAGGAAGTTGTGATATCGAGGGAGTCTTCAAATATTTGCTAGATATTTCCTTATGCTATCTGCAACACTCACATTACACTCAACAAAATTCACAATGCCAACACTCAACAACAATGCCAATGCCAATGCTCAACACCAATGCCAACACCAACCAATAATCACAAATAAATGCAAGGATGTGTAAACACAAGTAAATGTAGGTTTAGTTACAGTACCACCATGGCCTTTCAAGCTGGACCCAAGTGATGAAATGTTGTCTACAACCTTGTTACAACATGCACAATGTGTATCAATTGATGGAGGGCCTCAACCAATGTGTACAATGCATAAAATGACTACATAAACCTTATAGTTAGGTAGAGAAAGGAGAATTTGTTAAGGTCAATGTGGATGAATTTCAATTTTCCATAGCACAAATTTTTCTACCAAGTAAAGGAATGACAAAGGAATAGGTTAAACCAATGGAAAAGGAGTTAGAGAGGGAAAATGATGCCAAATTTGGACCTATAAACTTGCACTCTAATACCATATCTAGCCAAGTATATGGTAACTCCAGAATATTTAAATTTTATATTAAGAAGGACATTAATATATACACATAGGAGACAGACCCTTAGTTTTCACATCCCAAGGTCTCTTTGTTTTCTTATTTTGTATTTACATATTTACACCGTATTTTCCCTATCCTCGAGGATCAAGTGTCAAAAATATATTAAGAACTAAAATCAAGACATAGCGAAACATCATAGTATAAATTCAACCCCTAATTTGTGTGCGAATTTGTTCCATGAAAACCATGACCCAAGGTAAAATGGTGATGTGTCATCTTAATTATGTATAGAATGTGGAAAGGGTGCTATAATGAGATGTATTATATAATACGATATATTTCCAACAAATATATGAGATGAAAAGGAGTCATATAGTATGTGTAAGTTATCAAACCATATATGCCTAGCATAAATAAACTAAGGTGGTTTGGTTAAACATCAAAACGTCAAATGGTGAATCACGTTTCTTCGTACAAGAGGATATCTATAGTCTGTAGCATGAAGCAAAAGGAAAACTTGTTAGGAAGAGATGTTGAGGACCATAAAATCTGTAGGGGAGTAGGAAAAGACAAGAGATAAGCCATGTATTCTCCAACTGGAGAGTGATTATTGTCTACTATATTACAAAAGTATTTTTTGTGTGTATATAAATTGAGGTACCTGAAAATTGTGTCTAATATGTATGAAAAACATGGTCTTGAAACTAGTAAGTTCATGAATCGATAAGGCTGTAAGGTCATTGGCATCATCATAATTATTGCGATCATCACCATTATCATCATCAACATCACAATCATTGTTATCGCTATTTTCATCATTAGCATTATCGTCGTAATCACCATTCATTTCATTTTCATCATCTTCATAATTGTCATGATCATGATTATCAACAATTTCCTTATTTTTCATAATTATGAGTGTCGTAAGAAATATCATCAACTAAAAAAATGTGATGATTGGTAGAAAAGGGTTGTTTAAGACACATGATATATGCATGAGAAATAATAACTCTATTTTTGAGAGATGATCATCATCATCACCACCACCATTATCATCGTCATTACCACTGGCATCATTCCCACCATCATCAACAATGTAATTTCTATCATCATTGTTGTCATCTTCATCATGGACATCATGATCATCGACATCGTCATCATCATTCATGGCATTATTATTATTGATTATGACCTCGATGACATTGATAATAATGATGATCAGGTGATGATAACTTGGATGATGATGCCAATGATAATGATTATGATTATGACAATGAAAACATTTAAAATTGGGAATATTTTCGAAGTTCATTATCTCATCATCATCATAATCATTGTTGTCATCATCATCATCCTCATCATTGTCATTGTCATTGTAACCACCATCATCTTTATCGCCATTGTCATTATCATCATAATCACCATTCATGTCATGATCATCATCTTCATTATCGTCATCATAGTTATTATTTCCATTTAATTAGTTGTTCATAATTGTGAGTTTCATAAGAAATACCATCAATGCAAAAAAATTGATGAGTGTTGGAAAATGGATTCAAAAGCAGATGTAAAAATGGGTGTAACAATGGATGTAAAACTGGTTGCAAAAGTGGACTCAATAGAAGTAGATGCAAAACAAGACACAAAACCTGACACAAACTTGAATGTAAAATATGATGCAAATGTATATGCAAAAGTGGAAGAAAACATGGATGCAACAATAGTTGCAAAACTTGGTGCAAATTGTAGTAAAACAAAATTGGATGCAACAACGAATGCATAAAATGACATAAACTTGGATGCAAAATAAGATTCAAGAAATGATATAAACATGGACGCAAACATGGGCACAACAATGGACTTAAAATTAGATGCAAAAGTGGATGTAATAGAAGAAGGTGCAAATTAGATGTAAAATGAGATGCAAAACTTCACGTGAAAGTGGATGCAAAAACATACACAATATTCGATGCAAACTTGATAAATATAGGATGCAAATGTGGATACGAAAGTATAACCAAACTTGGGTGGAATGGTAAGTGAAAAACATGGCACAACAAAATTGGATGCAAAGTGGATGAAATAGTAGACAAAAAAAAGATGCAAACTTTGATGCAAAACAAAACACAAAAAAGGAAGCAAAAGTGGACACAAAAAAGGGTGCAACTATGGACACAAAATTGGATGCAAAAATGGATGAAACAAAAGTATATGAGAAACTAGATACAAAACAAGCCACAAAACTTGATGCATAAACTTGACATAGAAGAGGATGCAGAAAAAGATGCAATATTTGATGCAAATTTGGATGCAAAAGAGGATGGAAATATGGATTCAAAAGTGGAAGAAAACATGGGTACAACAGTAGATGAAAAACATGACACAAATTTTGCCACAAAAAAAGTGGATGTAAAAGGGGATGCAATGATAAATGCAAAAAAAGAAGCAAATTTTGATGCAAAAAGGGATGAAAAAATGGATGCAAAGATGGTTGCAACATTGGATGCAGAATTAGATACAAAAGTGGATGGAATAGAAGTTGATGCAAAAGTAGATGCAAAAGAAGATGCAAAACCTGACGCAAAATTGGATATGAAAAAGGATGCAAAAATATATGCAAAATTAAATTCAAACTTAGACACAAATGGGGATGTGAATGTGGAAGAAAAAATAGAAGAAAAAGTGGGTGCAAAAGCAGGCACCAAACTAGGCACAAATTCTGGCATATCAAAAGTGGATGTAATAGTGGTCACAATAATGGATGCAATAGAAGATGAAAATGTGGATGAAGAACAAGATGAAAAAGTGGATGCAACAAAAACAGATGCAAAAATAGATGCAAAACTAGGCAAAAACCTCAACACAAAAGTTGGTCAAAAGGAGGATGCAAAAATGGATGCAAAAAACGAAGCTAAAGAGAATGAAAGAAATGATGCAAGTGTAGGTGCAAAAAAATGGATGCAATAGATGATGAAAAGTAGGTGAAAGAAAATAATTTTCCAAACATGATGTAAAAGTTGTTGCAAAGGATGGCACAAAAATTGGTGCAAGACGTGGTGCAAAACCTCATGCAAAACTTGGTGCAAGACTTGGTGCAAAACTTAGTGTAATTTGTGCGTCAAGTTTTGCACCATATTTGATAAATGGATGCAAATAGCACCAAAACTGCATGCTACATGCAGAAAAGGAAGAGAAAATGGATGGTAATCACAGGGTTTTGTTATAGTGAGATGCTATGTTAAAAGAAATGATGCAAAAATTTGAAAATTCGATTCTAAAGCAAATGGAGGTATTTTTGTAGGTTATTCACATAACAAGAAAGGTTATAGATGTTACAATAAAGTCACTAAGAGGATCATTGACTACATCGATGTGAAGGTGGATGAGCACAATGATCAAGAAGTGAAACAACTTAAAAAATCCAACACTAATGAACCAATAAGCATTGGTGATATGAATCATGAGGGAGATGTAGAAGAAAACAAGGAAGATCTCTCTAGTCCTCAAGCCAGTGATCCCCCAAGGTATTTACAAAAATATCACCTAAGTGACAAGATTGTTGTGAATTAAATTATGGAGTGTAGACAAGAAGAAGGATGTTATATTCCCTTGCACAATCACATACTCCATTGTTGTCCATGGAGGAACCAAACGATGTTGTTCAGGCATGTAAAAATCAGCATTGGCTAAAGCAAATGAATGAGTAATTGGACAAAATAGAGAAAAATAAGACTTGGGAGCTTGTTGCAAGATCTTCTAATAAGAATTCCATTGGCACAAAGTGGGTTTTCAAAAATAAGTTAAATGATCATGGAGAAGTGGTAAGAAAAAAGGCTTGATTGGTATGCAAAGACTATGCTCAAATAGGGGGACTAGACTATGATGAAACATTTTATCTTGTTCCCATATTAGAGGTAATAAGAAATTTTTTGGTGTTTGGTTGTTTTAAGAAATTCAAAATCTACCAAATGGATGTTAAATATCCTTTTCTCAATGGAGAGTTATAGGAGGAAGTTTACAAAGAGCAACTAGTAGGTTTTTAGTTGACATAGAAACCAGATTATGTTTCCAGACTTAAGAAGGCCTTGTATGGACTCAAGCAATGCCCTAGAGCTTGCTATTCCAAGCTAGATAACTATCTACAAAAGTGAGGATTCAAAAGAGATGCAACTAACAATAACTTATATGTTAAAAAAATGACAGAAAACTTATTGTGGTGGTAGTATATGTTGATGATATCATCTTTGCTATTGATTCATATTTGCTAACCAATGAATTTAGAGTTGACATGAAGTTCAATTTGAGATTTCCATGCTTAGAGAGCTATCATATTTCCTTTGATTTCATATAGTGCAGACCCCAAAAGGAATCTTTATTTCTCAAAGGAAGTATCTGAAGGAAGTGCTAGAGAAATTTAGCATGGAAGAATCCTTTTTAGTGAGAACTCCAATGGTGACAGGTTACAAACTTATCAAAATTGAAGAGACACCAATAGTGGACCAAAATCTTTACATATCGCTTATAGGATCCTTTTATATTTGAAAGCTACAAGGCCAAACATCATGCAAGTCATTGTCATAGTTGGAAGATTTCAAGAAGCCCCTAGACAAAGCCATCTATTAGAAGCCAAGACAATTCTTAGATATCCCAAAGCAGTAATGGACTATTGTTTGTGTTACTCTAGAGGTAAATATTTTTCATTCACTGCTTATATTGATGGTTATTGGGCAAGTGATGTGGATGATCGAAAAAACACAAGTGTTGGTTCTTTTTTCTTGGAGGTTGTCTAGACTCATGGTTGAGCAAGAAGAAAGCTTATATTTCCTTATCTACAGCTGAACTCGAATACATTACAACAACTTCTTATTGTACTCAATTATTGTGGATCAACCAAACATTGCAAGATGTACAAGTTTGTTATGATCAGTCAATCCCCATTATTTGTGACAACACAAGTGAAATAAGCATGCCAAAGAATCTAAATTTTCACTCCAATAAAAATAGATCTCCATCAAGTATCATTTCTTGAGATACCAAGTTGTAGTTAGATTGTGAAGCAAAAATATGTACCTAACAAAGAGGAAGTTGTTGATATCTTCACTCAGCCACCTCGTAGAGAACAATTAGAAGTATAAGAGGCAAAGATTGGTATTTGTGCTTCCTGACTCCATGCACTAGCTCTTCCTTTAAGAGGAACAAAGGAAGTTGTTGCATTATCATCATATCAAGGTGAAGCTACCAAGTCCACATGATAAACACGACAAAGAAAGAATTTTGAAAGATGGAGTATGGTGACAGGGGGGATGATGGTGTCATTTCCATTGATTTCAAAAGAGGAGAGATCTAAAGAAATGAAATCAAACAAAAATTGAAAAATAGGGAGAGAGATCTATGGCATGAGAAATCCATAGGAGCAAAAGGGGAGAGCCATAGTGAAAGAAACACCAACAACAATATTACAACAACAGAAAATTTTAGCTCTGGGGTAGCAACACTTAAAGGAGACAATCTATGTTGATATGTTTTGTTTGATTTTGTTGTTGACATCAATGCCAAATGGGGAGAGTTTTGGAAATAATTTGTCATTGATGTCAAAAGGTGTCAGCTGGAGGCACAAGTGTCAAAAAAATACCCCAAGGAGTATGTTGCATGCACAGAATAAGGAAAAAGGATCATAATCAGTGTAGTGGATTTAAAGCCAATTTTGGAGCAACAAATCATCTCAAGAGTACATGGAACCCATCTAGATGGATAGAGTTATGAAAGAGATTTCCAATGATATGAAGAAGCTTGAAAATGGATTCATCAATCATGAGATAGAGCCAATCAAAGTTCGTGACCTGAAGTCCAACCTAGCACAGTTAATAAGTGGTTGGGTGAGCCCTTGGAGCATAGCTAATTTAGGCACATATCAAAAATACAACGCGAAGACCGGCATAGCCTCTAAGCGAGAGAACCATGTAGATGTGGCAGACATGTTCGCAACGGAAAGTATTTTCCTTGGAAACAATTAGCAATGGATGATACCATATCGAAAGTGGTACCCCAACGAGAGCACATTGGAGGATTCATATATGGTGCAAATGTAAAGCGTCGAGATGTAACAGAGCAAGTGGAGCCCACCTGGCTATGATAGCCTGATAACATTACCCCAAAGAAATCCATTTGGCACATAAAGGAATGGACTAGGAGGAAAGAGCTTGGAGACAACAGTGGTGAACAAAATCCAATAGGAAACAGGCAGAAGTCCACTCGGCCAGCTCTGCCTGTGGAGGTTGAGCTCAGAGGTTTAACAAAGCGACAATATAGATGATGTCAACATAAAAAATAGGAGTGTGACACATAGCATCCATTCTTGGCACATTCGGGTACTCAAAGGGCCCATATTTGGGTGACATGTGTCATAACTCTAGAGGTTCTAGGTGTCCTTGGTGATGTTAACACAACATCATCCCAATGGGATGACCCTAGAAGCTCTTAAAAAGTGTTAGAGGTGTTTCTAGATAGTAAGATTTGGGACACATGGTTACAAACAACACAACGATGATCAACCAACGAGATTGAGGCAGGAGGAACTCATTGCACAACTCAACCCATAAGACTCACCCCATTGGGATTGTTTCCAAATCTTGGTAGAAGCATCAGGAAGAAAACACCAATTCACGTAGGTAGGCGACAACCAATTATCAGGGAAAATTTTAAGGATGAAAATTTATCTTAAATTTTAGAAACCTTGGTGAATCCAAGTAGTCCATAATATGAAATCTATAAAATGTTTCGAGATATATTTTTGTAAAAATATTCAAATTTATAATATTTTTATATAGTTTATATATAATTTCTTGGTGATTTTTAGGGTAAAAAAGATTCATTCTATAAAATTTGGGCGAATCATTTTAAAAAACAAATGGAAATTAGTGTTTTTTATTTTTTTTGGAAAAACTATAGAAAATTAGCCCATGGGCGAATATTAGCCTCTAAAATTTTCCCTGCCAATTATGAAGGGCGTGGGGCAGTCCCTACGAGACATGTCGACCCAAAGGCATGACTTTGATGGGTGAATAAAGGCACAAAAAAAATATCGAGATGTTTGGGGCTACGGGCTAAGTGCCCGCACCAGGCTCTATTGAATAGTTAAGATACCAAGTGTAAGGCCAAAAATAAGAGTGAGGAACTTGGGAGCTCTAGACTTACAGTTGGGCATGGTCGTTTTATGTGAAAATGAGCCCCAAACCTAGTCATTTCTCTTAGGAACAAACCTAGGGCAAAGGAAGAAGTTGTAGAGGCTCTTGAGAGGTAACTAAATTGCACATAATCATTAACAAATGGAATAAGTCCCCCACCAGGGTTGAAAGGGATTAACACCTAGGGACCTTAGCCAATGGTCGGAGAGACTGGTCTTATGGCAAGACAACAGGTAAAGGGCCGAAAAGAAAGGTGCTAAGGTCAATTCAAAAATTTGGCAATATTTTTTGTTTTAAACTTAAAAAGGGACATCAAGCAATTTTTGGCCTACAACAAAGTGTTATGCATGGTAGCATTGTCTGGTGAAAACGACATGGAAAGAACAGTTGGCTGCTAGTAGTTTTGGTGGAGATTGAAGCCCAATGGTGGCATGAACGAGTTAGCAACCTGTTTTAACAAAAGTTGGTGGAAATGCCTCTTAAGAGACATATTTGAAAATTGAGCCAAATTAAACCACCTATAAAAGTAGAGAATCTCTACTAAAACCCGTAAAACTTCAAGATTAACTGAAATAAGAAGAAAAACAGGAGTTTGAATTGCAGATTAAGCCCAAAATTGCAGATCAAGATTAAACAATACTTAGAATATTAATATGAATAGGACAAAGGCAAAAAAAGAATATTGGTGCATGCATAAATCTAGGAAGCCAAAATTAGCAAAAGGAAAAGCTTTAAAAGAAGGTATGATCAAGGAGAATATGTGCAATGTTTTTTTTAGACAAAGCTTCTACTGTAGCGAGGTGTTGGTATGGTAAAGTTGTTTTCTAAAGTGGTGACTAAGATTTAATTATTTTTTAAAGTAAAGAAGGTCTTGATTGACCTTAGAATGAAAATGAATGAAAGATGGAGCAATGAGTGTCTAAAGCAAGTTGTAACCCGTTGATTAGGGGTTGGTTCTCCTTCCAATCAGTGTTGGAGAATAGTTGGAGTTGTATCTCCATTTAGTTGTAGCTTCCTACTAGTTGTAGTGAGAACACTATATTTGCAAGTTGTAGCTTGCCTTGTGAATAAAATGGAGAAGGAGTTTTGAATAATTTGCTTGTTTTTTGTCTGTTCCCTTGATTGCTCAACTTTTTGTTTGTCATACATATTGTTGAAAGTGCTCTTTATTGTCTTATTGTTCTTAAACAAAGTGAAAAAAAATTAAACTGGTAAAATTGCTATAATAATGATTCACCTCCCCTCTCAGTATTGTCATGGTTTCCAACAAAGAGGCATGTTGATATGGTGGCAGATACTCCAGCCAATCAAGGTGCTATTTTGGATCGAAAAATTTTGAAAATGGGTGGTAGAGACTGAATCATAAAACCTCTTACATGAGGTGTATAATCCAAGTTCAATCGTTGGAGTTAATAATTGAAATTAACATTAGAAAAAATGGACGAGATTCATTGTTTCCCCTGTTAGAGCATACTTTATTAACTCCAAAAATTGAACTTTGGAGTTAGCTCCATAATTTAGCACTCCATAATCTGTCAGGAAAGAAAGAGGTTGTGACATGGGGAATTTTTTACGGACAAAAGTTTCAGTGCAACAAAGGAGTATATTAGTTTAATCTTAGTGAAAATGGCATGGACCATGGACTTCATCATATCTTTGATATCAAAGCATAAAAAATTATCTTAAGAGGGTCTTAGAAATATTTCAAGCTACTGAACTAGAAAATCAGCATAATGGAGGTAAAAATTGATAGGTTGTAGTTGGAAACAAAAACTGTTAAAATTTAGAATGGACAATGTGTTTCCTGTGATGGATGATCAAGCATTTGAGGTTCTAATAGATGAGTCAGAGGATTCCTAGAGGCAGCGAATCGTGACTCCAAAACTGCAATAAGAGATTGATGCTAGAATTATTGCAGAATTGTCGTCCCCTCCTTCTCAGGAAGAGATTGATGTTGGAATTATCGCAAGCCTAGCTCCCCTTTCTTCTGAGCTAGAGCCATAATCGAATGAGAATCAAGTGAATGTTACTGCTAGACAAAATGTAGAATGCAAGTATTTTCTTAGTTAGTTTATTTCAATTGTTGCAAATATATAGCTATATTAGAAATATTTTTGGAGGTTTTATGAAGAAAGTCAATTTAGACTAATAAACTATAAAGTAGGTCAAAAATGTACCAATCCATCATGTAGTTTTTAAATTTCAATAGAAATTTTTTTAATCCAAGATATGCAAATTTCTGACATTCAAACCAAACTATTTTAATAAAAAATTATAACTACTCCTTCAAATAATTAAAAAATATAAGAGATTAAATCGCTTCAATCAAAAACTTTCTATATATATATGTAAATTAGTTTTTTTCCACCTTTTATAACGAAACAAAATCCTTATATATTATTAACCTACTCTCATATACATTATACTATTCATACTATGCCTACATATGTATATTGATTTAATATTATATATCCGCATTTATATTAATCAGTTGTAATCATTTTATAATTAGCTCACATTAAATTTATAAATATTGAGTATTTAAATTTTGATTATAAAAATAATTAATAAAGCTTAAAGTGGCTTTTTTATCATAAATAATAGCATCATAACGGTCATTGCGGGTGTTGGGTAAGCGTCCGTACTCATGCCGTAATTATTGTTGCAAGGGCTCGAATTAGGAGATGGCCGATTCTGCAGTTCGCGCAGTTTTAGCACAACCATGCCGGATTACAATCATATTTTTCTGCCGGATTGTTATGAGTTGATGTGCTGCATGACCGTGCCGGATTGCAATGATATTTTTATGGGGATTGTTATGAATTGATATTTTTATACCGATGGGTTATTGATTCAGATTCATTTAATTGTAAAACTAAATTTTATAATAAAACAAAAATAAATTGATTTAAATAAATATCAATTCTTTTTTCCTCTCTTTATTTGTAGTGATAAGTGGAATTTGCAATTTGGGTGGTTTTATAATTTTACTGCTGGTACTTCTATAACCATTAAATACATGACCCCTCCTCTGCAACATCAATTAATGAAGATTTAACTAAACACGATATTATTTTTACCTAACAAATTTATATGCTTTGTGAAATAAAATATTCTTAAAAGTAATAAAATATATATATTTTTAGGTGGATTAAAATTATATATTTATCAGGTTTAATTGTTTATTTTGATGGGGATAATATAAGATTTGAATTCAAAATTGTGATTTAATCAGACTTTATTTCCAAAGCTTGCCAAATAAATTACCAAAAAAATAACATAAATATTATTAAAATTATTAAAAAATAATTTTTATAAAGTGAAAATAGCTATAAATCTAAAACAAGAACGATACTCAGCTTTATTTTCATGGTTAATTATGACCATAAAGATGGTATCCAAAGTTGAAGATGCTGAAGTTGTCCTTCACGATAGGATCACTTCTTTGTCAATGATTGACTAGCATGATTATAAGAATTTTATTGTGAATCCACAAAGCCGGGTGACATTCCCTTAGGCATATCCATCATTACTCTTTCAGATTGTGTGAGAGAGGTTTTGGTTAGAGTGATGAGCTAATGTATAATGTACCTTGTGTGTGGGGAGAGGGGTTAGTGCTCGAGAGTGATGTTTGTTATTTTATTGAGATTTAATTAGAATACTTTTGAAATAAGATATTAATTCTTGTTTTAATGATTTTTAAATTTAGAAATATATTGAGATTTAATGCAGGAGATTTTTTTTTCATTGTGTCCTAAATTAATTTAGGAAATAATTTGGAACTTCTATATCTTTCTTTCAACCAATATATTGTTTATTTTCACTTCTAGAAAATCTTTTGCTGAATAAGTTTTTCTTCATTTTAGTTGAAACGATAGTTTCTTTGTGAATGAGTGACAATGTTGCCATTATCATCTATTCCTACAACTTTTCCATATATTTTATCAAACTTTTTTTGTCTTTATGTATGTATATAGATTCTTCTTTATTCCAAATCTTTAGTTCATTTTTTTATGTGTTTTAATGTGAGGTGGAAGTTGTACATTGCGAATTCATCCATAATGGGGCTTTCCTTCCGCCAACTCTTGGTGTTCTCCTTCAGTAGGTTGATATTTCCATAAAGCTTCAATTTGAAAGGAATTATTTTGGTGCCTCCTTTCCAATCCATATCTAACACTATTAACAAATCCCCCCCCAATGTTTCACCAATTTTAAATAGTTCATCAATACTTTGAATAATGCACAATATTCATCTCATCTTAGGCCTCTTTTCTTTTCATTTATATATTTTATTATATTAAAATATCCTCCTAATATCCACGTAGAGTACTTTATTAATAGATGAATATTTTGCATATTGTTGATGAAGTTGACCTTATCATTGGTCCAGACACATGCATTACAAAACCAAAGGAAACAAATTTATTCTCTGAAGTTTTGTTGTCGGGGTTCTTTGAGTAGTGGTAAAGTCACAAAGTGTGACTTCGTATGGATTCCATAGAATGGTTAATCATCCGAAATCGACCACCACTACTTAGCATCTTTTCCAAACTATTTTTTCAACTCTATGGATCCGTTTATCTCTATATTTCGTCTCCTAGATCATAACTATTGTTAGATTTTCTTGGTTAATTTTGGCTTTAAGAAATTTATGATTAGATGGACCATTGAACCACTCAAAATCTAGGAGGGAATTTTCATTGATAGCTCTGTGAGTAATGTTATAAGGATTCTATCGCTATTGTTACCCTTCAAATATTTACTAAAAACAATCCAATCTCATGTCATTTTTTGTCCCCTCTGTTGTTCTTCTTTAGCTATTTTTGGGTTTTCCTTATGATTAAATTGTTTAAGCCCCAAGGAAGAAGATATAGGATATGAGTTACCTTGTAATTCTTGATAAAGGAGTTGCATGTGATTCAATATAAGCATGTGAGATCAATTTTATTTCATTATTTGGGATAGTTAGGGATCTTTATTTTCCCAACCTATTGCGATGGATTATAGATCTATATTTTATCTCCATATCCTCTACTTCCCATGTTTCCTTTGGCTCTTATAAATCTTTAATCATTTTCACATGGTTTATATTTTTTTAATCTAGTGGGTTATGCTTCTTTCTCCACATGGCTAGATTGTCTAGGGTTGGATCTCTTGGGGTGTCTTGGTCCTCCTTTTTTTCTTCATTATTTGATGGATCTTGGTCCCAACTTCAAAGGGGAGAATAGTTATTACTTTCCCTATATTTTTAACTTGTTGTCCCATTGTCTCTTCTAGTGGATCTTATTCTATTTGTGAAATTATTGAAACCCTCTTGATCGTTTTTTACTTTGGTTTTGGTCAATTGTTGTGTTGATTGAATGAAAATTCCCTAAACAGAAGATCATTTTAATGACATTTTTGGTAACTAGGTTGAATGTTTTCATAATCTATGGGTTGATGCTAAAGGTTATATTGGTAACATAATGAAAATATAGTCGATAATGGTTGATATACATGCGCACAAGGTATATCTTCCTTGCTTGGTGGCTTTTGAACACATTACAAAGGATCCTAAGGCATTCCCTATTCCTTTAGATATTCCTTGGTCTCAAAATTCTAGGGAAGGGAATATGCCCTGGGCCAAACTAAGGATGTTGTAAATTCCTCTTTGTCAAGACTAAATCTCTGAGTCCAAAATATCATATAAAACTTTAGAATGTTGAAAATTATTCTCCATTTTGAAATTCTATGTCTTGATCTTCCATATTGTTGAATATGGTTGTTAAAAAACTCCTATACCAAAGTCTCAACTTGAAATGTCCTTTGGGTTACCATTTCTATAAAATCCACCATATCCAAGGCTCTTTTAGACGGCCATAACCATATGAATTTACCAATCAAGTCATGAAATTACATGTATTGTATTCATTTTGTGATGTAAGATTTTTGAATTATGCATCTTCCATTTTTTTTGAGACTTGATCAAGCATATAATGTGTAGTTGAATCAATTGCCTAAGAATTTCATTGGGAACTGATTGTGAATTAGATTTAAGCCAATTGTTTTGGTGAGAATTGTTGGGGATATCGTTATTTACTTTTCTTGCAACAACATTTTGATAGAAGAAGGTCGCTCCCACTCCTTAGCCAAAAGCCATTAAAAACTATTGAAACTAGTGTATGTGTGTATTTTGTCAAGACTAAATCTCTGAGTCCAAAATATCATATAAAACTTTACAATGTTGAAAATTATTTTCCATTTTGAAATTCTATGTCTTGATCTTCCATATTGTTGAATGTGGTTGTTAAAAAACTCCTATACCAGAGTCTCAACTTGAAATGTCATTTGGGTTACCATTTCTATAAAATCCACCATATCCAAGGCTCTTTTAGACTGCCATAACTGTATGAATCTACCAATCAAGTCATGACATTACATGTATTGTATTCATTTTGTGATGTAAGATTTTTGAATTATGCATCTTCCATTGTTTTTTTGAGACTTGATCTAGCATATAATGTGTAGTTAAATCAATTGCCTAAGATTTTCATTGGGAACTGATTGTGAATTAGATTTAAGCCAATTGTTTTGGTGAGTATTGTTGGGATATAATTATTTACTTTTCTTGGAACAACATTTTGAATGAAAAAGGTGGCTCCCACTCCTTAGCCAAAAGCCATTAAAAACGATTGAAACTAGTATATGTGTAAGTAAAAACCCAAACTCTGAATTGAACATTATACCATAAAAATTCAAAACTCTAATATATTATTAATCTATTCGTATATTATAATATTAAAGTATTTCACATGTTTAATTCTTTTATTACCATTAGTTTATATTTTATATATAAAATAAAATTAATGTAAAAAAGCCTGATCATATAAGTATCTCTCACTAATCACTCAAAATAAATATATTTTATTAAGATAATAATTTATATTTATTTATATGTATTTGTATTTTAATAAAATATATTTTTATTTATTTTTTAATTAAAAAATTTAAATATTTACACATTTTTTAAAGGAAAAATGATAAAAACCCAAAAAGACCAAAAAAATATTACAGGTTGATATAAATCTTTGATAAATTAAATATAGGATAATAATCCAGCAAAGATGGAGATATTGTTAAACTCTTGTTGCTCATATAATTTACTATAAATATATGCGCACTTCCTGTGCTTGTCAAAGGGTGAGCTCAATAGAACAGTGTATGTTGTCTCCACTTCGTTGGCTTCCAAAATGAGGATTTCTTTCAGTTCTGCGATTGAACTTCTAACCTTAGTAATGTTGTGCTCGCTATCAGTTCTTACTAATGCCTCAGTTCTTACTAATGCCTGGGTGCCAGCCACTGCTACATGGTACGGCGATCCCCATGGCGATGGGAGTGAAGGTAATCATACTCGCAAAATCTCTGTGATTTATACAGTTGTTTTTACTGTTAAATATGCTCAAAAATGAAAATGAAAGAATCATATATATATATATATATATATATTAAGTTCGCTAATATCATATTTTCAACATGGTTAATATATTATGTTAAATTGGTGACTTGAGTTCCTTAATGGATCACTGAATCACCAAAACGTCTTTAACACAGTTAAATAGCTAAATATCTAAAATTTGTTTTTTTTTCAAATAAAATAATGATATTTAGATTAGTTGTCAACCATACATTACATAGTTTTACTGGAGATTGAATTACCAAACCTGAAAACCAAACCTCCCCCATTAAAGAACATCTGCAGGACTACTGAAATTTATCTTACTCTCCATTAAAAATCTTTGATTTTTATTTTTTTTTACTTCCTTTTGGCTGACAGGAGGCGCATGTGGGTACGGCACCATTGTGAAACAAGCCCCTTACCTATCAGAAATAGCTGCAGGAAGTCCAGACATTTTCAAAAGCGGAGAAGGCTGTGGAGCTTGCTATGAAGTATGGTTTGAAGTTGAATTGCTGTTATGGTTTTTGCTAATAAAGTTTACTCTGTTGAGGATTCTAACTATTATTTACCTCTAAATAGGTAAAGTGCACGTCGAGCCCTGCTTGTTCTGGAAAGGCCGTGACTGTGGTGATCACCGATGAATGTCCAGGCTGCGGATCAAGACACTTTGATCTCAGCGGTACGGCCATTGATAGCCTTGCACTTACTGGTAGAGATGCAGAACTCCGCAACGTTGGAATCGTATCGATATTAGCTCAACGGTATTTCCGTATTCATTTTTTTAATAAAGATTTTTGTAAGCAGAGTTATTTTCTTAGCAGGGTGATTCTTGCATTCCCCAAGTTACTTAAAGTACACAAACTCTTCTTCTTTCCTACCAGCTCTGTGACCTCTGGGTCTGCTTTCTAGATTTATCATATTATTTTTAATAATTTAATTTTTTTTTGGTTATTTTACAGTGTGTCTTGTGAATATGTTGGGCGGACTATTGCTTTCCACGTGGACCCTGGAGCCAACAATTATTATTTGGCCGTATTTATTGAATTTGAAGATGGGACTGGTGATCTTGGAGCATTGGAAGTACAAGATGTATTTTACATACCCATATTTGATTTATTGATATAGATTAGATATTTTAGAATATGATAATTAAAAAAGAAGTGAATTATTTGATTTCTCTCCTCATCATCCAATTCTGAAATATTTTGAGAATCTATCATTCTTTATACCTATTTGATAATAGCAAAAATTCATATTCTCCCTTATATCTAACTATGATTCCATTAATATTTGATGCAGGCAAACTCCAATTCATGGACAGACATGTCACATATATGGGGTGCAAATTGGGCTCTTAATAGCGGTAGCCCTCTGGAAGGTCCTTTCTCTTTCCGTTTGACTCCTCTTTCTGGTGGAAGACCGCTAGTTCTAAGAAACGCTATTCCCAGCAATTTCCAACCCGGCAGCACTTACACATCAACCGGCAATTTCTAAGGATGTGATGTATTGTGTAGCTGTAGGTATATAAATAAATAAGTAAATAAATAAATAAAAGTCTCATGGAGAACTCTCTGAGAAATCAAGTATCAACTTTTTCTGAGGATGTGATCTATTGTATAGCTCTAGGTATATAACTAAATAAATAAATAGATAAAAGGATCTTGGAAAACTCCCTGAGAGCGTTAACTCTAGTTGGTAGTTGTCTTTCACTGTGAAATTTTATTACAATATATAGTTTTTTGAATAACTAATTTATGTTGATGGTGGATTAATTTGTTCTGAAATTATGTTGATTCTGATTTTAGAAATATTTCAAAATTTTAAAAATATCTTAAAAAAATTGATTACCAAAAGATTAAATAATTCACCTAAGTGTGCATACTCATGCCGCCATTATTGTTATCTCGGATTCCATTAGGAGATGGCCGATTCTGGAGCTTAGGTTGTTTTATCCAACCTTTGGCCAACGTTTAGCAGCGCTACCATGCCGGATTGCAATGATATTTTTACGCAGGATTGTTATCAATTGCTATTTTTATAGCGATGGATTATGGATTGCAATTCATGTAAATTAAAAATTTAATTGACTCAAATAAATATTAAAATTATTAAAAAGAGTGGTTTTCAATTCAAATATTCAGATTGATTCTTAGATTCATAAATATATTTAATTGTGGAAATATATTACACTAATCTAACTACAATTTTTTTTTAACACATTTACAACATAGAAAAAAAATCTAACAAAAAGAATATGTCAAAAACACTTACTAATATATAGTAAGTCCATCTGGAATTTCAATTAGAATGGTTCGTCCTTGCACCCATATTTGATCTTCGTTTGAGGAGAAATACACAACATAATTTAATTGCCAAAAGATATGATTATATGAGATAACATTATAGTAAGACGTGATTACTTTTAAAGAGTTGCTTAAAGATGACTATACGAGATAAAATCAAATTGAGATCGGATTCTTTTAAATTATAATTTAAAGGGTTGAATATTACAATATTACATTATGAAGCTCTGATGTTTCATTTTTATTATTATTTATTACTGAGGTTGAATTTTCATATATGTGTATTTTAAGAATATCAATATTTAAAGTATATTTTGATAACCATTTTTATATATTTATATTTTACGAATATTAATATTTAAAGTATATTTTAATAACTATTTTAACATTATGAATTAATGAAATTATTAAATTTAATAATGAATTTTATTTTAAAATTATTTAAATTTTAATATTTGAATATTATTGATTTATGATATATAAATTTAGTGATTTACACCAATATAAAGATATATTTGAAAATTAGAAATAATCCATATTAACAAATAATACAATTTTAAGTTTACCACATGACCCATTATTTATATATAGATATATTCTTTAAAATTATTCAATTTTTTTTCTCGAATTATTTTAAATAGCTTTCTAAACATTTTCTATATAATGTTTTTTAAATTCCTTATACATAACTCAGGAATATCTACATTGAACAAAAAGATGTACAGTTGTTTCACAAGCGTTTTTACATAGAGTACAGATGATTGGGACTTCTTTGTTTCTCATTTATAATATATTTTGATTAAAACCTTGTTAGTGGGAGTTAATCAAGGAATAATTCAATATTTTTTTAGTCTTAAGTTTCCACAAATAATTCCACTACCAACGAGGTTTTACATTAATTATTTTATAAATATCCTTACATTTTAAATTTTAAATTCATTCACCACAATTTTATTTTTAATTTAGGTTTAGAGATTTGGTTTGCTTTCAATTTAATATGACTTTTTTGTGATTATGATATAATCTTTTTATTCATTTGGGAAATTACCAAGTAACTCCAAAGTGTGAGTGAAGCACTATCCTTGTATCCAAATGTATGTGGTGGTTACATCTACTACATGATTCCATGTGAAGATACATGATAAAGGGATTTAATATATTCCATCGTAAAGAGAAGCCTACAAAAAAAATGAGAGCTAAGTATCATATTTTTCACTACCAAGCTAAATAATATATAATTTCGAAAAATAACTGCATTAATGTTTCTAATTGATTAAACATAATCCTTGAATAGACTTCCTTGTAATTCTTATTCAATTTAAAATATACTTATGTATTTTTTTTTGTAATATGTCTCTTCATAAACCATATTTACTCAATACCTTAAAAGGATATTTGTATAGTAAAGTTAAACAAAAAATATGTATTGTTTTATATATCCAATGACCATTTTTTTGGCATAAATATCTTTTTCCATTTCACCAATAAAATGTCATTATTCGTATACCATATTTAGTCAAGACCTTAAAAAGATATTTCATACTAAAGTTAAACAAAAAAATATCTATTGTTTTATATATCCAATAACCATTTTCTTTGGGCATAAATATCTTCTTCCATTTCACCAATAAAATGCGATTATTTTTACATTCCAAGTTGCTTCATAAACATATTTGATTGAACATAATCTTTGAATAGACTTCTTTGTATTTCTTATCCAATCTAAAAATATGCTTATCTAGTTTTTTTGTAATATATCTCTTCATAAACCATATTTAGTCAAGACCTTAAAAAGATATTTAAATACCAAAGTTAAACAAAAAAATATGTATTGTTACATAGCTTTTTTCTAATATATCTCTTCATAGACAAGAGCTTAAAAAGACATTTGGATACCAAAGTTAAACAAATATATATATATACTATTTTATATACCCAATAACCATTTTGTTTTGGCATAAATATCTTCTTCCATTCCGTATTACTTCAAAAACATATTTTAAAATAAATACTAAAAAATTCCAAAATATAAAAATTACTTACAAAATTCAAATCAACGCCAACTAAAATCCATTAGAGTTCATTCCAACTTAAATGGTTTCTAATAAGAAACTCTCATCCATTCTACCATAGCCATTTGGTTTTAATAGTAACCTATATATGGTTTGTAATAAGAAACTCTCATCCATTCTACCATAGCCATTTGGTTTTAATAGTAACCTATATAACTAAACATTTGGTAGATTTATGAATCTAAAGGGAAAGTTCACAACAATCGCGCGTTACTCTCCAACCTCTAAGCCATTAAAGTATATAGATGATTTTTTAAATTGTCTCGAATTTATCTGTCTGTCTTACGGTAAAATCTATGATTGCCTTTTAACTTTGGAGTAGTCTTTAACGCGACTTTTTGAAAGCCTTTCCGGCGATTTTTTCCGGTGAAAATCCGGCAGTAATTTATTGGAATCCAAGTTTGATAGCTAATTTCTGCACAATGAAACCGTCCCAGGGGTTTTTCAGGGTGCTGAATCCGAATATGCAGTTAAAAAACCATTTTAACTGCAACAAATCATGATTTCATCTCAATTTCTTCCGCCGGATTCCGTCACCGGAATCTCAAAAAGTCGCATTATAAACAACTCCTTTAACTTTTTGGGTTTCATCGTTAAACTACCATTTATAAATAAACATGGTATAAATAAACATTGTCTATAGATAAAAGATGGGAAACCACTAAATAGGTGAGTGGTTTCTAATGAAAAGAAAAAATGATCTTCTCACCATCCATTTCTTTTTATATAATTTTTCCTATTTCTATTTTTATCAATATCATTTTTTTATGATCACTATTTTTATTACAATAATTCTAATGCATAGGAATTTGAAAATAACATTTAACTTTAAAAATTTGGCTTTGGATTTTGATAACAACTATATTCTCTTCCTTCATGAACTTTATTAGTATCATTTTTTCTATTTCTTTTTTTAAAGGTTTATATAGTTTCATAAGTTCATTTCTCTTGAGTCATTCTCATCTGGGTGTAAAGCATATATTTTCTTCAAAAATAGGAATAGGATCTCAAAAAATATATAAAATTAATTTCTTTGTCATCCTTTAAAAGTTTTATATAGTTTTACACGTTCATGTTTCTTCAGTGATTTCCCGTATAAGAATTTGATTTCAAGAAAATGTATACAAATGAAGTTATTGAATTTTAATACACATCCAATAAGTTATTAAATAAAATGATTATTAATTTCTTATCTTTAATATCCAAGTTAATTGTCAACTTATTTTTAAACTAGATAGTATTATCTAATGCTACCATATTTAAATTGATTAATTTGTTTATCAACAATAAACATTTGAAGATTTTTTTTGAGCTTTCTTGTAATTATTCTGTAAGTTGCATCCCATATTAAAAATATGAAAATCTTGGAAATAAGATTATCCTCCAAAAAAAAAGAAGAAAGAAAAAGTAATTCTTTTTTACTTTTCTACTAATAGTAATTATACATGGTATGCCCAACAAATGGAGGCTATAGAAGAGAGGAAGCGACCATGGGTGACTAGGGTTTGAGACAGATCTGCAAACGGCAGACCTGCAGAGACCACAGTAATCTGCCATCAATCTCCAGTATTAAGACTAATACCATACGACAAGACATAGTACGCTTGAGATGGAACCCCCCAAGGGGGAGGATATGGCGCCTCCCCCCAATGACGCTGAACACAGTTCAATGCATACGGAGGATGTCAGGAAGAAAAACTAGGAAGATGCAGGAACTGACTTTGAAGGCCTGCCAGAAAACACGAATAGCAAAGAAGCTCCCAAAGTGACGTCGGAAACCTGCAAGCTTGTGGCGGTCAAACAACCTAAGATTGAACTCCTAGGTCATCGGATTAACTCTCAAATCCAATACATGAAGGATCATGCCTTGATTGGAAAGTTCACAAGCTTTTGGCCCATAGAGAAGGCTTTGCATGGCTGGATAGCAACGAAGTGGAAACCGAATGGACACATTACCCTACAATTGGGGCCTAAAGGCTTCTTTACATCGCTTTTCAACTATTTAGAAGACCGGAACAGAGTTCTTGATGGAGGACCATATTTTTTCAATGCAGCAGGTCTATATGTGGGAGACTGGATTGAACGATTCAATCCAGACAAAGAAGATTTAAGTTGGGCACCTGTTTGGGTTCACCTTTACTCTCTCCCTTTGGAGTATTGGGATGAAGACTCGCTGCAAGATATCAGGAACGGTTTGGGAGAATTTATCAAAATCATGGAGGAGACGAAGCTCAGGCGATATACCTCCTACGCTCGAATATGTGTCTACATTCATCTCAACAAAGCTCTCCCAGACATGGTAAGTCTATATCATGACGATTTCAAATGGATCCATTCAATAAATTACAAGCACGTTCCATTCAGATGTAGAAAATGCCATGCCCTTGGCCATTTATTTCGTAATTGTGTTGAGATTTTCGATTTTGATAAAATGGGCAAAAATCTCAGTAGGTGACAACAATATGATTTGGTTGCTATATTAGCTCGTTTTTGTTTTGGAGAGAGTTAATGCATCCTATATTTGCTGTAAGAGGATTTATGAGGCAATTAGATTCTCTTGGCTATAAAATAGGTGTCCATACGGATTGGTGTTAGTGTGAGCGTTTGAGAGGAAATTGATTCTCTTGTAATCTCCTCTTTTGATAATAAGATTGCCGATGCCTATGTTTGGTGGATGTAGCCCAGAATGGTTGGGTGAACCATGTTAAACACCTGTGTCTTTTATGATGTGTTTATATGCTGTTGCTTATTTTTAACTAGCTACGAACTGATTACTCTAACAGATTGCCTTTCAAATCTGAATACCTCGAACCCTCCCACACCGGATAAACCTGCTCGGATGGGTTTACCAAAGTTTCCAGCTGCAAAAAGAATCACAAAAGACCCTCTTCAAACCTGAAAAAACCCGTGGTCAATGCATCCAAGCCATCCACCAGCAATAACTTTGAGGCCTTGAATCAACAGGAGCTAAATAACTCTAAAACCCCTTACCACTCAGCAAAAATCCCCAAGATGCCTCCTCAATCCACTCTCCCGAGCTCAACGAATCCCCAAAAATCTGTGCACTCCACAGATCTCAAATCAGCCTCACCCAGTAAATCCCAGACTTGGAATTCTCAGGGCATGGATGTTGACAGCATGCAACAGGAAATCACGACTATAACAAATGCAACAGTAGAACGAAGTGAAGCCCAGCACATGGAAGAGGAGTTGGAGAGATTTGATATTGGAGACCTAGATATACTGGGATTAGAACAAGCCTGCAAGAAAAAATAATACGACAAGATCCTAGAAAGGCAGCTGGAAAATCTAGAAAGCCATCCTCTCCAGAGCATAACAGCAAAGATCACTAGGCATCTAGCCTGGAAGTCAATGGGATGGTAAAAACATTTCTAAAGACAACAAAAAAAGAGGATGGAAAACATATCTTCAAAGAACCATCTGTATTGGGGAAATGATGGTGGAATCGGGAAGATATTCCAAGCTTAAAAAGTTCTACAATCCCCTACCCAACAGTACCTCATGAAGCTCATTTCATGGAATATCAGAGGGCTTAATAGCACCGGGAAATATAGACTGATAAAAAACATGTTACAGCAGGAGAAACCTCAACTCTTCTTCATGCAAGAAACCAAATGTAACTCTACAACATTGGAACACACCCTTGCAAAAGCATGGTCAGGCAGTAAAGTAGTTGTAGTGGACACCTCAGGAGCATCAACAGGACTAGCAATAGTTTGGGATGAACAAGTAATCACACTTACTAATATTCATGCGAGTAAGCATTTTATTCAAGAAACCTTCCATATTATAGGGAAAAATGTACACGGTCACCTAACTAACATCTACTTCTCCCAGGAAGCAATGCATAAGATAGATATATTGAATACCTTAGCCTTGATCAATTGTGAAAGAACTCATCCACTCTGGATCACAGGAGGAGACTTTAACATGATAACGAAGTTGGAAGAAAACAAGGGGCCGGGCCAGACTGGATAATGAAAGCATACATTTCAAAAACTTCATCCAAGACAACTAGCTCATAGATATGGCATTTGACAACAGAATCTACACATGGAGCAACAAATGTGCAGGTGTACACCAAATAGCTTCCTGACTAGATCGCTTCTTAGTATCTGACAATGCAATCCATCTTGGAGGAGACTTCTCGGCCTCAATCTTACCCCTCTCAGGCTCAGATCACTAGTTGATCATGCTTCAATGGCAAAGGCCAAGAAACACTACTAGAAGTCTTTTCCGATTCGAAGCTTTCTGGCTAACTCATCCAGATTTTCACAACCTGATTAATGCAGTGTGGAAAAATTTCAAACCCTCGGATGGTATCAAAATGTATCAATTCCAGCAACATCTCAAAAACCTCAAGTGCAACATCAAACACTGGAATTATCTTGCCTTTGGTAGCATCTTCCAAGCACAAAGTACTCTGGACCAAGAGATGAAAAAAATACAGCAAGGAATTATCACGGAAGGAAGATTTGAAGTCCTATCAAAGGAGGAAAAGCACCTACAAATACAGATATCAGAAAGAGCAAAGCAATAAGAAATACTTTGGAAATAGAAATAAAGAGTCAAATGGCTTAAAGAGGGGAAAGAAACACAAAGTTCTTTCATCGCACTACTATTCAGCGAAGAATGCATAACAATATCTCTTACATCCAGAATCGCCAAGGGGAGCAGCTGGAAAAACATGAGGATGTAGAACAGGAACTTCTAACTCATTTTCAGCAGGTACACCAGGAACCTTAGATAGACTGATTGTTGTCTATAGAGAAAATCACAAAGAATGTCCCAAAGATCATAACAGAGGAACACAGTTAGTTTCTCCTCAAGCCAATACCCTTACAGGAAGTAGAGAGTGCCATGAGACAACTCAAGGTAGGAAAAGTGCCTAGCCCAGATGGCTTCACGTCAAATTTCTTCCACAACTTGTGGGATCTAATCAAAGAAGAGGTCTGGAAATTCTTTGAGGAATCCAAGACTAATAGATGGATGCTCCCCTCTCTGAATGCAACCTTCATTGATCTCATCCCCAAGGAAGAACATTCTCAAACTTTGGACAAATTCCAGCCTATAGCATTATGTAATGTCATTTACAAAATCGTCTCCAAAGTTATTGCTTTGCAACTAAAACCTTTACTTCCACTACTCATATCACCAGAGAAATTAGGCTATGTGGAGGGAAGGTAAATCACGAATGGAATCATTCTCACTCATGAGATCATTCACTCCTTAAAGCAGACCAAAAGAGCAGGTATTCTCCTAAAAATCGATCTTTCTAAAGCATTTGATAGCTTAAGCTAGAAATATATTCAAAAAAAGTTGTTCGCCTTTGGCTTCTCCCCTCCTTGGGTTCGATGGTTCATGAGTCTGATAACATCTACCTTCTTCTCAATTTTGATCAATGGGATCCCTTCCACTCCCTTTCACCCCACCAGAGGTATTCGACAAGGTGATCCCCTCTCCCCCTTTGTGTTCATCATTATGGCAGAAGGCCTTGGCAGAAGTATCAAAGTAGCTCTTCACTCCCAACAATTGAGAGGGCTCTCCTTTCCCGACACCCCTACTTTCACCACCAATAGTTTGTGGATGATAATATGCTTTTCGGCCATCCCTCAATACAGGAAGCCCTTAAATTAAATTCCATTTTGACTGATTTCTCAAATGCCTCGAGAGCTTGCATCAACAAGGCTAAATCACAAATTGTTTTCTTTCATACACCTACCTTAACCCAAACCTCAATTGCTAGGATCCTAGGTTTTACGATAGTTGTTCTCCCATCCAAATACTTGGGCGCTCCTTTGACGGACTCTGCATTAAAACACTCATCTTGGCAATTGCTCTTGGGAAAAAATGGAAGTTTGTCTCTCTTCCTGGACTTATAGAACTCTAAACATGGCAAGTCGATTAGTCTTAATCAAAGTGGTGCTACAATCCATGCCGCTCTATCTATTTTCAGTTCTGGCAGTGCCAAAGTGGGTACTCAAGGAAATCAAACATCTTCAAAGAACCTTCCTGTGGGGAAACTCGGGACCAAAGCGAAAATAGGCGTTGGTAAAATGGGATACAGTTTGCCTGCCAAAAAACTTAGGAGGTAGTAGGCTTCGTGATCCTCAACACAGTAACATAGTCATGGGAGCACACATCTGGTGGAAATGGATATCAGAACCCCATACTCCTCGGGCTCTTCTCTAGACTACAAAATATGCCAATAATCAACCAGTGGAAGACTTAATCTGACTCACAGAGGTTGGCCCAGGTTCCCTAATCTGGAATGCAGCTAAACATCATAAAGATTTAATTCAACAACATAGCTTCTAGGAATTTAGGAATGGTATTAATGCGCGGTTCTGGGAAGATTCGTGGCAGCAAAGACCTAAATTGCAGGATCTAATCAACCCCCATCAAATACAGGAATGGGAAGGGCAAATGATGGTCACGGTCAACCAACATTGGAGACCCACTCAAACTCAAGGATACAGGCAATGGATAAGCTCGGACCACATCATCAGACAGGGAACACAACTCATCAAGGAAAATATTGAAACAAAGCTCTTAAATAAGAAAATTTAGTATTCTGATAAGAATGATATCATTAGATGGGGATATGAGGCGAGCGAAACCTTCACTTCACAAGAGGCCTACAATATAATTATAAGAAACCATATAGTCAAAGACACACTATGGAACAAAGTATGGGCCCCCACCATATGGCCAAAAATATCCACCTTTCTATGGTTGCTATGCCAAAACAAAATCCTCACTTGGGACAACCTTCAGAAAAGAAGTTTTCAGGGGCCTTCTATATGTCCCAATTGCAAACAAGTGGAATAAACCATTGAGCATCTCATAAACTCTTGCCCTCTAGCAAATAGACTCTGGGAAAAAGTCAGCTTCAGATGCCAAAAAGATGGACGCATTAAGGAGGATATCACCAACACTATTCACACCTGGGCACTTAATCCATATAAAAGCAAACTGTTAAATGCCTTATGGAAACTTATCCTAGGCCTTCTCATGTGGACTGTATGGAAAGAAAGGAATCGTCGCATCTTCAAGGACCAATCCTCCCCTTTCGAATTTATATGGAATAACATATGTCAAAACCTCCGAGAAACTTTAATGCTTCAAACCTGGTATGAAGAAGACTTTCCCTCCATTCCTCAGGAATAGTCTATATGGACCAACTCGAATCTTCAGTGGAATCAATTGCCATCAAATCAGAGTAAAACTTCAACACAAGGGAAAACACAAGATCGATGGATTCCTCCGCCCCAAATTATGCTACAACCTAACTTTGACGGAGCATCTAAAGGTAATCTAGGCAAAGCAGGATATGGAGGAGTGTTCAGAGATCACAAAGGCATTCCTCTTCTAACCTACACAGGCTCAATTGGTTGGGATACCAATAATTCAGCTAAATTAGAAGGGTTATCGCAGGGGCCTCTTCTTGCTCAACTCCATGGTTTTTTTCCACTCATAATTGAGGGGTACTCTCAGATCCTCATCAACATGGTTAATCATATTTTGCAAGGGACTCCATCACACAAAGTTGGCAGCAGTTGGAGATTGGCCGAATGCTTAAAACATATTGAGCAATGGCTCTCAACCCACATGGAAGTCACCCTTAAACACATTCAAAGGGATGGCAACAAAGTAGCTGATCCATTAGCTAATATTGGAGTAGACAGTGGTAGAATTCTACATGCAGGAACACTCAATGCTATCGCCACTACTCTTTAGTTACATGAACATAATGACTTGGTGCAAAATGAAATGGTACAGGAATAAGAAACTCACCTGGATGCAGCTGATTATCCGGTTAGTTAAGTTGACAAGATGGAAGGGTGGCGGATGGGCTAGCCACATGGCCGCCTGCATCCTTCCCCAAGCCCGCATGAGGCACATTCAAGGCACCTTGAAGGAGCCATTAAATGTGCCCCAAAGCTGAGACTGCTCCACCTCCTTCATATCAATGGAGTCTGCAGAGTATTATGGTATCCCTCTCCCCTTTCTCCACTATGTTTGTACCTCACAAGCCTCTGAGCCATGCTATCGCACTGACACAGGCTGTCGTTGTTGGCTGCTAAGCTGCATTGACCTAGGTAATGGATTTCATTTTTCACAAACCAGGATCTATAACCTAGCTTTGGCTCAGCCCTCCCTGGTCCATCCTCGACACAATGACTCCACTACCTCCTCGACTAATAACCGTGACTTCAATCTCGCCATGGTTCGTCATACAATGAGAAGTAGGAGGGGCAGCACACGTGCCGGAAGTGTCTACCCTCCAGCAACTCCCAGCTCACATAGCAAATTTCCCCCTCCCACCGTAGCCTGCACCTCGTACCACTCAATTTCATTTCTGTAGCACTCTGAACCAGCCTGTCATCACCGCTATTGTCACAATTACTTTAAGTGAAGAACTGGACCAGTCAGCACCTGAGGGTGCTAACAACAAAGCGTTGAACAGGGTAGCTCCAAGAAATAAAGGAGTTTGCAGCCCAAGTGAAATGCAACCCAATGTTCATAGAGCCATCTTGCATGGCAAAGCACCGTCTAGCAATCAACAAGCTATGGGGAGCATGCTTGGCAACACTCAGGCTTCTAGCAACCGACGAGGTGACACGTCTGGCCTGCATGTGGGCACGAGAAATGTTGAAACAGGCCATCCAACTGAGGGAGCGGACACGTCGGCTGAATATGATGACTGGTACAAATATGCATGCAGGATTGAAGAGGAACCAGCCCCGGACAACCTCTAGCTCTGACACGTGGCTGTCAGGTGGCACCTTTTTTGCCAGGTCGATGATTCTCATGCTGACTGGGAATTTCTGGTTAAATTCATGTTTTATGCTTAATTCAATGCAATGTCTGAACTATCATTTTGCTTTTTGGTCAAAACTGTCAACCCATATGTGGGTATTTTTGATCTCCTGGATTGGTTTCCCCTCTGTTGGGACAGTCACAGCTAAACCGAGTTATTTTGTGATGGTTGATGCTCAGTACTCTGGAGGCCAAACCTCTCTGTAATTACCTTTTTTGTATTATATTAATAGATTAATCCTACTTAGAAAAAAATAGTAATTAGACATGAAATCAAGTTTTGGTATTGTATCACAATGACTTCAAATACTAATAGTAATTAGACATGGAATCAAGTTTGGCATTGTATCACAATGACTTGAAAAATTATAAAAAGACAAAAATTATTTCATTTTGTTTCTAATTAAGATAATTTTTTCTATCTAGCTTGTGAAATTTAAATGTAAAATTAATAATATTTCCATATTTCTTTTAAACTTCTGAAAAATTTGCCATATTTCTTTTAAACTTATAAAAAAATTACATTTAATTATAACCTAAATAAAAGTCACAAACCTCTTTTTATATATATATATATATATTTGTTTTCAAAAAGAAAACCAAAACACAAACCTATTTGTCGTCCATTCACTTTAACTCTATAGCTGGAAATAAACGTTTTAGATATAAAAGGCGGAATGTGCCAGAGGTACCTTTGCGAAAAGTAAACTTCATTAATTCTGGTGGTCATACAAATTTTTGGGAGCAGCCATATGATTTAATTGAGCTCACACAGATTTCTGTAGCCATCTTGATAGTTTGCCCCAGTGTTTAGATTCGTTGAGCCGTCATGCAAATTCCTGACCTATTTCCATACGGGTTTGTGGAAGATGTCGTTGTAGGATTCTTCTCATTATTATACAAAATTTCTATTTTCGTATTCGTATAGATGTCTAGATTTGACTCGCCAATAATTTTTATTTTTTTTCGGAATTTCAAATGCAATAAATAAATTTTGTCTTATGCATTAATTTGAAGATTCTTCAATATAGTTCTAAAATATGTCACAATATTGGAGGAATTTAGAAGGTTATCTTATTATTAGAGAATTTAGAAGGTTATCTTATTATTAGAATTTGTTAGGGTTATGTTTATATTTCGATTGATTACCTAATTAGTCCAGATTCTATATTTTAGGAATTTGTTCAATTATATTGTAATTTTATATGTGTATGTGATTATTTGCTTGGTGAATGAAAGTGTGAGTGGTGCAGTCCCTTGCATGAAAGATTGTCTTACGAGTAAGTTGCAACTTATATTCCAATAATTGTTTTTCATAAGTTCTCAGTTGGTATGAAATTTCAAGGCTAGAGATGAATTTGTGAAAGAGTCGTTTGATGCGCTTGAGTTGGTTGTGAAGATTGTGCATTGTAGAAGCATGTTCAAGGAGCCATTGAATGGCAAAAAATGTGAGATGTGTAGGAGTTGTGTTTAACGAAAAGGAAAGAAGTCCGTTATTGATTTGATTACAACCTTTGTGGCTTAGAAGTTTTGCCCTTTAAAGAACATTCCTAGATAGTTGGCTATAAAACAATGGAGGCATTATTGAACCTTGCAAGCATGGAGGGAATCGTTTGATGCAATTTCATGACTCCATCTAACCAGATGTATGTCATTTTTTGTAGCCCACTTGGTAGATCGAATCGTTTCAATGCAACATAAGTTCAACAGAGGTCCTTTGCATCAAATAACAACCTTAGATATTTGATTGTCCAGAGAAATTGAGGATGCAACACAAGTTCAACAGAGGTCCTTTGTGTCAAATATCAACCTTAGATATTTGATTGTCCAGAAAAACTGAGGGTGTGGAGGTACCAATTATTTTCAAAGTTTGAAGGTCGATTTGAAGGAAGGAATTCATTTTTTTTCCTTTGAATGTTGTGTCATGCTACATGTGATCTAACCTACTAGATCAGTGACATGTGCACAGTGCAATGCATCAACCAAAGGAAGATATAGATATATATATATATATATATATATATATATATATATATATATCTATATATATATATATATATATATATATATATATATATATATATATATATATATATATATAGTTTTTGTTTTTGAGGAAAATTAGCAATGTTATTTCTTGTGGCAGTGTGCATGGGAGCCACACTCACTAGCATGATGACGTGCCAATTAATTTGATTAGTAGGAGAAATTAGGAGAGTGGTCACCAAAAAACGCACTTGAAGTGTAGAGTGCTCTCCCCAATTGTTGGAGAAAGTTAAATTGTGGGCATGGGAATTATGTAGTAGGGAAGATTCGTAGGGAAGAATTCCCTATTATTCATACAGAAAAAAGAAAAAGGTATATTATAAAACTCATGCATACAAATGTATGTCTTCCTATGTAAACAAGAGCATTAGGTGGAGAATATTATTTCTTGATATTTCATTGATGATTTTCAAATATAGACATGGGTTTACTTCATGAGAAATAAAAGAGATTCATTTGAATACTTTAAAGAATTAAACAATCAGGTTGAGAACCAAAGAGGAAGATACATCAAAATCCTCTGATTACATCAAGTGGGAGAATATACTTCAAGTGAATTCATCAAGTACTGCAAAACCCATGGAATTGTACAACAATATACAATGCCACATGCTCCACACTAGAAAGGAGTCGCTGAAATGAGGAATGAAACCTTATTAGAGTGTGCATGGAGCATGTTGGAAGGTAAAAATCATAAAGATATCTTCTGGGATGAAGTTGTTAGCACTCTTCTTTATTTGAAAAATATAAGTACATATAAATTTTTAGACCATAATACTCGTTTTTAAGTTGTTTAAGGCTATAAACCAATAATAGGCCCTTTAAGAATATGTGGAAGAAAATAATTTTCTCATGTTTCGAAGTATGATAGGAGAAAAATTAATGCAAAAGCTATCGAGTGTATTTTCATTGGTTATTGTTTTGGTCATAAAGGATATAAATTTTTAATCCTTGCACATATAATTTATTTGCAAGAAAAAATGTGTTATTTCATGTGCATGTAGATGAAGGCCATGATGATGGTAGGATTGATGCATGGCATATTCCTTATTTTTATGATGGCATCAAAGTGGAAGCAAATAACAAGCAGGAACAGAAAGAGGAGGAATAACCAATGACATGGACACCTCTAGTAGCCACAACATACCAAGACAAAGAGATGATTCACCACAAAGAAACAAAATAGATGAAAGCAATGAAGCACTAAGAAGGTCATCATGTCTAACTCAACCATCACTAACATTTAAACATTATTCCTTAATAACTAAAGTAATGAATGTCATAGAAACTTTAAATTTCAAACAAGATAATAAACATAAAGAATGGAGAGATGCAATGAAGGAAGAATATGAGTCCATAATGAAAAATGATATTTTATAATTAACAAAATTTACTACAAATAAAGTAACCATAGGATCCAAATGGTTGTGTAGTACAAAATTTAATGTTGATGGAAGTATAGATAAATATAAAGTCATGTTGGTTGCAAAAAGTTATTGATGAAAAAGAGAGAATTGATTAGGAAAAAAAATTTGCACATGTATCTAAGCTAAACATAATTAGATTAATGATTACATTAGCTACAAAATATAAATGGAAATTGCATCAGTTATATGTTAGATCAAATTTTCTGAATGGGGAACTAAAGGAAAAGGTTATCTTTTTCAGCCTCAATGATTCATACAGGAGTATCAAGAGCACCTTGTTTAGAAATTAAAGAAGTATTTATATGGATTAAAATAGGAACCAAGATCTTGGTCTGCAGAGATTGACTCTTTCTTTCTTTACAAAATTTTTTATGAAAATAAAGAGTGACTCTAACCTATATGTATAGTCACATGTGATTATTATAATAGGTAATTCTTCAAAGTTAATAGATGAATTTAAAGGAAATTTTCACAGGTATTTGAAATGAAATACCTTGGTGAATTGCATTATTGCTTAGGTTTTGAAATAGGGAAAGAAGTTGGACAGACATTGGTTACTCACCAAAAGAATTCCAAACTCAATAGTGATGATGAGACAAGAGAGATGGATGATACATTGTATCGTTAGTTAGTGGGAAATCTAAGAAATATAACTACATATAAGCCAAAGATAGCATATTAAATTAGCATCCTAAGTTAGTGCATAACCAAACCTCTTGAAATTCATTGCAAAAAAGTGAAAAAAGTCATTTGCTATCTAAAAAGAATTGTTAAATTTGCATTAAATCTACTGATGACTTTTATGTTGAGTTAGTAGGCTATTCTGATTTAGAATGGGATAGAAATATTAATGATAGAAGGTCAACCTCAAGATATGCATTCAACCTTAGATCTGGGATTATGACATGGAGCAATGAGAAACAACCAACTCTTTGTCGTCAACGGAATCTGAGTGCAAAGCTTTGTGTAGTTCTAGTTGTGAAGTAGTTTGGTTGAGGAAATTTCTTAAAGATACGGAAGAAGTACAAAAAATGCCAACACTTGTCAGATGTTATAATCAAAGCTCCATCAAACTAGCCAACAATATTGTATACCATGAAATATCTAAAAATATTGAGACTAATTATCATTTTGCGAGGGAAAATTTGTAGTCCAAATAAATTGATTTAGTTTATTATAATATTAATAAAAGTGTAGCTAATATCTTACAAAGCTTCTTGGAAAGAGAAACTTGAAATACCTAGAATCAGTTGGGTGTGGTACAAGATGATTTTCTTCATTAAGAGGGAGTGTAATAATAATGGATAAATCTAGAAGATTCTCATATTATTAAAACTTGTTATGTTTTTATTTGCACTGATAGCCTAATCACTCTTTTTAGATCCCATCTAATAGGAATATGTTCAACTAGATTATAATCCTATATTTGTACGTGACTATTGATTTGGTGAATGTAAGTGTGGGTGGTGCAATAAATTGCATTAGAAATTGTCTTATGAGTGAACTGCAAATTATCTTCCATAATTTCCAGTTAAAATATTTTAAATTTTGCTACAAATACTATATAAGAAATAAATGAAAGAAGGCATGTGCATGCATGAACATATATATATATATATATATATATATATATATATATATATATATATATATATATATATATATATATATATATATATATATGGAAGCAGACGATGGCTCTAATCCTCTGTGGTGTTGTGCCTTAGGGTCTAGGGTAACCCTCATGGACTCACTGCAGTCACTTTCGCTCTGCACCTACCTTTTTCCAGCAGACTCCACACCTTCTTTTCGCTCAACTGTTGCATCTCCACTGACTCCTTTCATGACAACCAAAATGGAACCAGATTTCGTCGACTATTCAGCTAACCCAAATCCTTATGACGAGATTTGGTTGCACCCACGCACAGTGTCGGGGTTTGTCCCTTTCTTCTCACCACTTCGCCCACTGTTTGTGCAGATACCTACCACGAACCGCGTTGGGCCATTTGTGCCCCACCTACCTCATTCAACTTCTCTGGACACATCTTCAGGCCTCGACTGCCCTCCGCTCTCCCATGCAACCCTCAACCTTATTGCGGCCTTCATCCCACCTTTCCCCACTTTCGATTCCCTACTCCCTGATCTCCCTCTCCCTATCACTCCCACTAGAACCCCCTCCTCTACCAGAATCACACAGATCAGTCTTTCATCCCCCCATTTCTCGACTCTGGCTAGTATCACCAACCATAACCCTAATTGTACTTCTCTCTCTTTCCCCATTCCCTCAGCATGTTTCAGTACTCATATCCCAAAACCTAGGAGCACCTCTCATTCCCCTCAGGTGGCACAACAGAGCAGTAGGGGCCCTTTCCAGGCATATCTGACAGTTCCAAGATCAAACAAAGTTAAGAGAGGGAGGTGCATAAAGGTGATAGACAAGGACATTAATCTCACACTGGGAGAAGATCTTATGATGGGTCAGTTGGTAGACATGACCAATGAGTTCTCGTGGGATGAGTCAGAGGGAAAAAATAGTCCACGAAGCACCTGTGTCTCTAGACCATGGAAATTTGGGGTTCACTACTCAAAGAATTTCCCTCGATTACTGTCCTTACTCTGAGTGGTTTACTCTCAGATTTGATAGGGAGGAGTACGTAGACTAGATCCTCTCGCGATATTGTAACATTGAACTTGTCTGAATCTTGCTAAAAAGGTGGAGTCCCCTTTTCAACCTAGAAAGGGAACATCTTGGTGTTGGGCCGATATGGGTCCGTCTTTCAGGGCTTCCAATCCACTTTTAGTCACAGGATGTTTTCATTCATATAGGAAATGCCCTGGGAAATTATCTAGAACACAACAAGATATATGAATCTTCAGGCATCATGTCCATGGCTTCAATTCTGGTCCATCTTAATACAAGGGAAGGATTGGAGGAGAATATCACCTTCCATTCAGTACAAGTTCCTCCTATTTCCACACCCATGACTACATCCCGAAATGCTTCGGTGGCTGCTCCATCAACGAGTACAGTTACTCCTCTATGTTCCATTGTTATGAAATTTAGTAATTTCTTGCATTCTATGTCTGCATTTGCATCCATTTGTTGTATTAATCCCACCCCTATGAATTGTTCGCTTGACCCTCCTTCGACTATCTTTTCCACCACCCCACCTGATATGTTTTCTTCGAGATAGTTTGAGCCACCTGTGCCATCCATCTCAACCCGATCACATTCATATAACCTTCATTTCGTATCCCTACACTTCTGGAATCAATTGGATTAGGCATATCATCTTCGACTATGGAGACCAAACCCTCTCAAGGGTGGTCATCCAAGATTTCTAAAGCTACCGAGCTAGCAGGGGCCAATGTGGCCCTTGGTAGATAAAACACCATAGAAAGGACACTTAGAGCAGAGGAAACCCTAGCTACGGTTCCTCCATGAAGTGGATATCCTTTACCTTCAGTGGTTTAGTTAATCCCTCCAAAAAATTAGCACTGAAGAGGATTTTGGATTTGGAGCCTTGTGATATAATGTTTCTCCAAGAGAACCTAGGTATGGCTGAGCAGATTACCTGGATCCTTCACTCTCTGAATCCTCAATGGAGCTTTCCTGCCATAGACATCTTGGGGCGATCACGAGGTATCGCTCTAGGTGTTAACTACCATTCCATTAAATCTATCTTTGCTTGGGGTGGTCATGGGTACCTCGGGATGGACATTTTCTCCATGGAGTTGGGAAAGAATCTTCCAAATCAGAATAGACAATATTTCTGGCACAAGCTATTAAGGCTCTCCTTGATCAACAACTCTACCATATAGGAGGAGACCTAATTTTCACCATTGGCAATGAAGAATCCTGGGGTCCTCAGTCATAGTTGGACCCCCTTTCTAACCAATTGGAACTACTATTGAAGCATCACCACCTAATAGATATCCCTATGAATAAAAAGATGCCCACCTGGCACAAGAGAAGGATATGATATGCTTCTCTTGGCATAATATTGGGTTGTTTTCTCATTCATGAAGATATCTTAGAATCCTTCACAAATTACAGGTCGTGGGTCAGCTTTGGTGGGATCTCGGATCATTCCCCCATCTATTTAGAGCTAGTTGAACCATCACAAAAGCCCAATTCCCCTTTAAAATTTAATGTGAAATGGTTAAAGGACCTTGATTATCACAGATTATTTACTGCATTTTGGAGAGTCCATCCACTATCAAATGATTAATGTGTGGCAGAGGGTTTCTGTTGGGACCTAGTGACTCTTAAAAAACTCTTCATAAATCAGGAAAATGACAAATAGGTCAAGGATGAACAAACTCTTAGTGACATTAAGTTCCAAATTGATGATCTGACTGATGACCAAGGGAAAGGATATACCACCATTGAAGCAAAGGCCACATTGATGGGTTTGGAGGCCCAGAGATCTAGGATCCTGATGAATCAAGAAGAGATAGGGAGGCTCGATAGCCAAGTTATCTGTCTGCAAGAAGGGGACGACAACACAAATTTCTTTCATAACATTTCCAAAGGGAGGAGAGCCATCCATACCATATGGCAGATGCCAACTGAATAGGAGAAGATGGCTCAAAATTTTCATCAGCTAGCACATTTGGGTAATAATCACTTTATGAAACACTTTAAAGCTCCCCTTGGAGTAACACTTGCATAAATTATTCGAATTGTTAGGCATTTCCGTAGATTGGTGGATCTTGATTGTGTGGAGGATCTTATCAAACATATATCAATGGGATAATTGGAGAGCAGTTTGAAATGGTTTAAGAAAGATAAAATTCTGGGGCTAGACGAGTGGTCGGTGGAGTTCTATCTATCCTTCTTCAATACCATTGGCCCCGACCTTCTCAAGGTAATCAAGGAATGTAAAACGTATGGGAGAATGTATGAACCCATTAACACTACATTCATTTCCCTTATCCCTAAAATCGACTCTCCTCAATCCTTTTGTGATTTCCGGCCCATCTCCCTCTGCAACTGTTTGTACAATAATCATTAAGATCATTTATAATCATATCGAGTTGATTTTATCCAATATCACATCCTCTAAACAATTTTCCTTTCTCCACAACCATGAGATCCATGAAGCCATAGGCACTGACTAAGAAGCCCTACATTCTATCAAGTTGAAGAATCAGAAAGGAGCCATTCTTAAAATTGATATCTCAAAGGATTTTGACCATGTCAGCTGGTTATGTATCAGAATGATTTCTCACCTTCGCTTCCCTACCTCCTTCGTTCGATGGATTATGTGCTCCATTACATCTGTCTGTTTCAGTGTCCTCATAAATGGATCTGCTTCTTATTTCTTCCATGCAGAGGGGGGACTCTGCTAGGGATGCCCGCTCTCTCCTCTTCTTTTCTTGATTGTCATGGAAGGTTTAAGCAGGTTAATCTCTTTTGAAAAAAGCGTTGGTAGGATACAAGGCCTGAAGGTCATGGACCAATGCATACTTACTCACCTCCTATTCGTGGATGATGTTCTTATATTCCTCAATGGAGGCATACATGATTTAAACAATCTCGTTGAGGTTCTTCAAAATATTTTATACAACCATCGGGATGGAAATCAACTGACCAAATCCACCATCACTTCTTTGGCTTTCTCTCCACAGGAACTCCATCATGTATATCAAAGATTCCCTTTGTAGAGTCTACATATGGAGGATGGATTGAAATACCTGGGCTTCCACATAAAATCTCATGGATATAAAATTGCTGACTGGACCTCATTGGTAGCGAAGGTGGAAAAAATATTGAACAACTGGAACCATTGGCTCTTGTCTAAGGCAGGGCGCCTGGTGATTATTTAATCTATTCTCAAAGTGAACCTAGTTTATTGGATGTCCCTAGCCTGGATTTCTCAAGGCATTATATCCAAGATACAAAGGATATGTTGCAATTTCTTATGGAAGGGGCATAAGGAAGTTAAACCCTTTTCTTGGGTTAAATGGAGCTGATCTGTTGTCCCTAAAAAATGGGGGGGGGGGATGGGGCCTTAAGGATCTCCCAACTTTCGTACATGTACTTGCAGACAAATTGGGTTGGCTCCTCATGAAGACCAAATGTTTATGGACCAAATTCATCACTCATAAATATATTTAGCCACAGAATATCATGGATTGGGTCTGGCTACCATCTTGGAACAAGCAGGGAATTTTGGTTATTTGGAAAGAAGTCATACAAACTCTCCCCACTATAAGGATTGGGCTTACATGGTGAATTGGAAAAGGTGCAACAGTTCGTATTGGGGTTGATCCACGGATTGGATGTGGCAACATGTGCATCCTATCCTTGAACTAAATGCTTTCCTAATCAACATAGGCATTGTTACTATAGCTCATATAGTGGATCGAGGGAATTCTACTATATGTCAACAAGCTTTGATGTTTGCAGCTAATCTCGGTATCTGGGATCTATGGATTCCGGAGTGGAGGCATTACACAACCACACTAATTGAATCACATGTGTGGCGAAGGGATGACAATGATGAATGGATTTGGGCTCCGGTAGTGCATGGGGTATACACACCTGAAGATGGCTACCCCATCATCCACATTGCTCATAAGCCCAATATACTAGAAATCTAGTGGAAAATGATCTGGAAACTTAAGTCACTACCCCGCACGCGCCTCTTCATGTGGAATATGATCATGGACAAGACTCCTACAGTCACAAACCTCATGAAAATATCTTTTCTGGGTCCATCTTGGTGTGTTTTATGCCACCAAGAGGAAGAATCAAATGAACACTTATTTCTTACCTGCATTATCACACAACAAACATGGGAATAGGTGTTTTCCATGCTAAACATCAACCTGCAATGGGAAGGGAACTATATTAAGGAAGTGTGGAACTCTTGGTGGACTACAACACCTACATTGAAAATCCAAAATTTCCCTTTGATCCTGTGTTGGAATATATGGTTATCCAGAAATAATATCATTTTCAAAAGCAAGCAAATTAGAGGGCCTCTTATTACCTCGAAAATTTGCAATTACTATAAGGAAATCCAGATGAGGACCTTTCCACCTCGACTCATTCTATTTCCCCTAAATCAATAAATCATGTTGATCCCAAGAACTACTTTGATGGTCTAGCACAAGAACAAGGGTGTTGCGGGGGGGTCTCCTACTCCACCTATTTGATTCACATTTCTTCTACATTCGTATGGGCGAGGGTGCAGGCACTAATAATTATGAAGAGCTCATCTCGTTTCTCCATCTTTTATGTTATGCAATAAACCAAAACTATAGACAATTACATGATTTGGGGGACTCGAAGATTGTAATAAATTGGTTCAATTGCACATCTACATGTTGTGTTCATTCACTCAGGAACATTTTGGATGATGCATTGTTTTTAAAATCGCAATTTTATCAGATTTCATGTACTCATATTTACAGGGAGTGCAACAAATTTGCAGATCAACTTTCAAAAGAGGCAGTGCACCAACCCAGAGGTGAATGGATGATACATGAACAAAGACAGGGATAGGCCTACCAAGACTAACAAAGGCCTTACATAGAATAGATGTAGTAAAGGGCCGATAAGGCCTAACTTATCATAGTTTTTTTAAGGCACCAGCGATCATAAATTCCCAGAAGAGGACCTTTTTTGCAATTTTGTAATATTTTTTTGTAAACACATACTGATATCTGAAGGTCCACCCTACTTGAGTAACATGTACAATCTTATACTAGTTTTATGACCATGGTCACTCATATAGCATATGCCACTGGCATCTACAACATGTAATTTTCCGTCTATAATAGAAAATTACGATTTTTCCTAGGGAATATATATATATATATATATATATATATATATATATATATATATATATATATATATATAATTGTACTATTTCCGTTAAAAATATATAATATAAATTTAATATAAATACAAATATAACAAGGTTTAAAAATGAGTTGTCTTTAGTGACACTATTTGGAAGATTTTCCGGTCTAATTTCTCTTAAATCCTACACAAGTTTATTGAAATCACAAGCTTGATGGGTAATCCCTACACAATTGAAGTGCCTTAGAGGTTTTTCAGGGTGATGAATCCATATATACAAGTGAAAACTTAGTTTAAATAATACAAATCAAGATTTCACCTTAAATTCTTAGGCTGGATTCTGGCACTGTGAAGTCCAAAAAATTGCACTAAAACAACTCCATTTAAAACTACTCCACTTAATATATAAGTTAAATTTCTTTGGATAACTCCCACTAATATATAATTTAAATTTATTTGGGTAACATAGAAAACAATTATTCTTACTATCTAAACAAGGTAAACCCAATTGAGACATTAACATCACTGTTATTTAATATTAGAGATGACTTGCCTTTAGTTTATGATATTACAACAATATTCTAATAGATTTATTTCAGCCGAAATAAGTATTCCAATATTTAATGAATTTATTTCAACATATATACAAAAGACTTTTACCATTAATTACATTTTCTAGTTAAAAAATGAGGCATCCATTAAGTCAATTAAAAAAGACAAAATAATTTAAAATAAATAGCTTATTAATTCAAATCTCAGTTTTAGGATTTTTATAATGCTTATTTTAATTCATAAAGAAAATCGTCTATTTTGTGGTAATTTTTTTTTTCAATTTTTCCTTAAATAGTAGAGTTTTTTTATAATTATATGTTTGAATTGCTTAATATGTAAATTTTTAGTATTTTATGAATTTTTTAGTGTGTTAAATTAATTTATTCATTTAAATGCATGCTTTCAACAACAATAAATCACATTTTTATTGGATATTGTATTGCTAGATTTCGATTAAAAAAAATCATCTATCAATTAGACTAATCTCGCTAATAAATAATTTATTAAAAGATATATTTATATATTAAAATTGTTCTATATACAAAATATATAAAACAATTGCTACATAGTAGCTAATACTTTTCACTTAGTTTAAATATAGCTAAATTAATGTAAAAATACTAAATTCATGTTAGTATTAAGGTTTAGAATTTAGTCAATTTATGTTTTACTAATTGGTAAATTGAGGTATTTTATTAATTATAAATATGCATTGTGGCATGGAAAATCCCATCACAAGTTGTAATGAAAGATAAGTTATGGAGTTATTTTATTTACTTAGTTAAAATTATATAATTCTTTTATGATAATTAATTTATTTGTTAAAATTCATTTCATTTTCATGCACTTAAACCCAATTTTGTAATAAACAATAAATATCGAAGTAATATCAATAAGTGATCTTATTTTTAAAAGAATTATATAATAACTAAATGAATCTATACTGATTTTTGTAATCGTGTAACTATTTTTAATATATATTAAATAAAAATTTATGGTTTGAACCAATTTTCACTTAATTATTAATGAACGTATCCTATCATATTTGTTTGTGAATAAAGCAATTTAATTGGACCAATAAAATTTTAAACTGGTTAACTAACCATCTTTATTAATTTTGAACTTCTTAATTGGATATATTTATTTTAAAAGTAATTTAAATATTATAAAATAATTAAGCTACATTTTAATTAAATAATGGTTAATAAAATTTAACTTTATTATTATTAGTTCTTGGCAAGACAAAATTTTACTTAACCATTACTAATTTAGTATTGACTAATGCAATTGTAATGTCTAAAAACAAATATTTTTTTTAAATATTAGTTTAAAAATTAATTTTCAAATATTTGATGAAATTGAAAAATTAATTTCTTATTAAAGGGAAAAGACTTGCCTAAATTTTGGGTGGTAGTAACCACTAAAAAGTCTGCACATTTACATATTTACTCATACTTGTCAACAAATTTGCACATTTACATATTTACTCATACTTATCAACTCTTTACATTTATGTATTTACTCCTACTTATTAAATTGTTGAAGAAAACATAAATAATGGTGAGAAGTAACAACTTTTGTTAAGTCTATATATTTACATCTTGTTCCTATTTAGTTTTTATGCAAGTACTTTCTTAAATTATGGTGTGTAATAATCGATGGTAAATATGTTAGTATGATCTATTAAGAAGGATTTTAATTTTTTGTGATTTTTTGTGAAACTTAACAATGAAAAATAAAAATGTATCTCAAATTCATGCCTTAAATATTACAATTACATCCAGAATATATGGCAAAAAATTATAATCCATTATGTATTATGTTGTGTAAATCATTACAAAACCAATCATATTATTAATAAATTTTAAATATTAATAAAAACAATAAAATTCAATCCATAACACTACCAATTTTAACTAAACTATTACCTTGCAAAGCAAAAACTAAATACATAATACCATATTCACCATAAATAAATATAATTATATCAACTATATCCCCTCCATAACCTATCTCCCTTCCATCTAATAATAATCCATTAATACAAATCTTTCCAATTAATTAAATCAACAAAGAATTACCGAATTAATTAATCCATCAAGATTCGTCCATACGAACAATTACCCAAATGGAATTTAAAACATAAAAGTTGATTGGTAAAGAAATATGTTGGAGCTTCACCATATCTCAAAGTGAGGATTTGGTTTTTCTAGAAATTCACCGTTCTTCGCTTCTGTCAAAATCTTAAAAATATATCTGGTGAAGGACCATCAACCCACACATCTTGATATGTCATTAATGTGAATATATATATTTCTTATGCCATAAGTTTTGATTTAAAAGTAATTGGTAAAACCAATTTAGATATATCTTAATTCTAAATATATCTAAAATGATCAAAATGTGTTTGATATATAATTATTCCAATCATTTTTAATATCATAAATATGTTTAAAATTAATAAAATCATTTTAATTTTAAATTTTTAAATTTCTTTAGTTATCTTAATTTGTTAAACTGATAGAGAATGTTAATAACATGATTCATGAAAAATGATGATACAAATTGTTAATAAGTTGAATGATGAAAAATGATGAAATAAAACTTTTGAATGTAAAGTGACAATGTAACAATGTTGAATGATACAAAATGTGAATAATAAGAATGTAATCAATTAAAAATAGTTTCATTATGATTAATTTCAAACCAATTTCTTCTACTATTCTTATTGTCATGCTCGCTGGTTTTGCCATCTTCTCATATTGATTAAATGAAAAAGGTGGATGAAATCATAGACGATTCAAATCTTTAACTTAACGAGTGTAGTGTAGTAAATGACATACCTTGTATCTCTTCCTCTCCAATATTAATAGTAGTTTTGTACAAAATCAATCATTCTGAGTTATGGAGTGTTAAACCTCAATTAAGTTTCAATGTTAGTCATTTTCTACTACATATTTCGAATGTGAAGTGACTAACAATGTTGAACGATGGAAAATTGGAACAGTAAGAATATAATTTTAAAAATAATTTACTTTTTTTTGTTGACTAGGGGAATCGCCAACAACGGTGGTGTCATACTCACATTACACGAGGTGGGAAACCACCAGCTACCACTATAACCTCTAGGAGGAATCGCCCAGCCCGCAAGAATGGCCCTCGGGTAAGACAAGACTCGAACTCGTGGAATCGCACTAGCTACCACTATAACCTCTAGGAGGAATCGCCCAGCCCACAAGAACGACCATCGGGTAAGAAGAGACTCAAACTCGTGACCTGCACAACAACACGGATGACTTAACAAACGGCCCTCGGGTAAGACGAGACTCAAACTCGTGACGTGCACAACGACACTGATGACTTAACAGATCGTGAGGCTACGAGGCCAAACCTCTGCGGGCAATTCAAAAAGAATTTACAATTTCAAGAAGAAAATATTTTAGAAAATGAACTTTTTATTTAAGAGGAAAATTCTAGTATTTTATCTATGGTTAAATTATGATAATGCAAAAAACAAGACACGCCATCTATAAAAAAAAATTGTGCTCACACTGAAACTAATGCACACTATTAACCTAATTACTTTGAAATTAATGTACATCATACATCTAATTACATCAAATTAGAACTCAACATATACACATAAATTATTGCATCTAGTGCAAGAAATCAAATAGGATTAGAAAGCAACCTCTAAAGTGAAAATCAATGAATCTAGTACAAGAAATTAAATATGATTAGAAATAAACATCTACACTAAAATCAATGCATCTAGTGCAAGCAATCAAATAAGATTAGAAATCACAACTACACTCAAATCAATGCATCCAATGCTATCAATCAAATAGGATTGTGAATCAACATCTATGCTGAAATCAATGCATTTATTCGAGTGAAAAACCAAAATATTCATGGTTTTCTCTATTCAACTTCTTTTAACTTTTGTAAATGTTTTATTTCCTCTCCCTCTATGGTTAATAATGTTTATTATTATATAAGGTTATATAATATATGAGAGAAAATGTGAAGTTGGGTTACACTTTTTTTCCCTTTTTTGAGAAAAAAATATCATTTCTAGAAGCTCTTCACCTTGAACAACCCAAAGGAATTTTTATGTTTAGAATTTCATTTAAAATTACTTATTTTATTTATTTTTTTGAATCTTTTTTTCCTATTTGATACGTCAACTAAACTATTGTTTGACTGTGTGTTCTTTAAAAATCAAGGGATTCATCACACACCATGTTTTTGAGCACTAGCGTTTTCTTAGTTAACTTGACGTTTTTGAAAAACAAAATGTGTTACTCTACTTCAATATCATTATATTTATGAAAGAAACTATTGTACATCATAATTACTAGAATTTTTTGAATTGAACCAATATGAAAAAACTATAAATTTTGAAGATGTTTAACTAAGTGTCCAATTTCTCAACATATTAGTTACAACCTAAAAAACTATAAACTACCCATTATAGAAGATGAACCAATGTAATGAACCATACATTTTTCATATCTTTTAATAGTGTATTTTAGAAGATAATTTTTTTTTTCTTTCACTAAATCATAATGACTTTCATAAATTTTTTTGCACAAAATTTTTAGAAAATTAATTAAAACTAGCAAATTTCTATGAAATTCCATAGAATTTATATCTACTTAAAGTAGATTAAATTTTACAAATTCTTGAACTTAATTATGTGAAACTAAGTTTTAAGCATCAAACCATACATCAATTGTACCATGCCAAATGTACATAAACTCCAAAATTAGCATGTATTAAATGAAAATTTACTTTCATTTCACTACATATTCATGAACTTAAATATGTAAACTAAGTTTTAAGCATCAAACCATACATCAATTATACCATGCAAGATATATATAAACTCCAAAATTAGCATGTATTAAATGTAAATTTACTTTCATTACAATACATATTCATGAACTTAAATATGTGAAACCCAGTTTTAGGAATCAAACCATACATCAATTGTACCATGAAAAATGTACATAAACTCCAAAATTAACATGTACTAAATCATAATAAAGAGTTCAACATAAGATGTGTCTAAATTTTAAAATATATAATAAAAAGCTGTGAAATAATAAGTTGCATCAATTCATAATAAACAATTTTACTTTAAATATCTCCAAAATTCATATGATGGTAAAAGAAAATATAACATTAAAAAACTCTCAAATAAAAACTTTCATCAATTTAGATAATCTCGCTCTAATATACAATCTATTAACCTCCTGGCGCTCTTTTCTGAATCATGGGTGCCTTGCACAACACGTGTAATTTCATATATACATAAGATTATGTACTTTAAAAATAAATTTTAATGTTTTAAAATTAAATGAGAATGTAAGATCATCAAAACAAAGTTATATAAAAGAAAAAAAGTCCATGCAATACTTCATGGTGTTCGCCCTCCGTTATGTCGTTCTGGTGTTCATATTGCATTGTGCCCTCCTAGATGCCCTGTATAATAAATGTACATGTATATATTAGAAATTTTAAATTACATGTATGAGAATGCATAAACTCGCAATATTAAAAAAATGTTACAATTTTTTTTCAAAATTTTTAGATGATCCTATACCCATTATCGACTCTATCAAGTCCCTAGACAATGGAAACCTCCCTAAATCTAAATTCCAAAATCTTAAAATCGTAAGATAAATCTATAAATCATTTTTTAATGAAACTTTCACTCAAATTTTAACAAAACATAAGTGAAATATTCAATACATATGGCATATCTCCTAATAGGGAGGAAGTGGGTGGCATTATGTCCGAAAGATCGTTCTGAATCTATTAAAGATTAATTATTTCTTTCAAAAATATGTCAAGTCACAATATACGAATATAATAAAAGTAGAATAATAAATTTATCAACATGAACTCTTCAAAAAAACTAACATCTTTTAAGATATCTTCATTGGAACCTAAATGTGGAACTATGACATTATCAAAATTTTCGTTCAACAAACAAATTAACTACAAATGGTGAACATATGATACGTTTTTGTTAGATTATATATAAAAGAATAATAAAATGTATGTGAATCAACATTAACACATACATTACAAATTACGTTAAAATATCAACCTTGACATTTACACATACTGATACAACACCCTCTTCTTCATGAACAATTAGTTCTTGGCAACCATTAAGAAAAGCCTTTGCATATGCTTTAGTTTCTTTAGTATTCATATTATATATCTCCTCATCTGTTTTATATCCAAAACTTGCATATGCATTAGCTTGTGCTCTTTACTAATTTAGACCAATATAAATTCTAGCCAATGCACTTTGTATGTTATCTATAATGGCATCTCTTCCTTCTCGACTAATTTGAGAAGTGGTATCCATCTCTTTGTAAAGTTACTAGACCAGGAGGTTGGCATACCAATGGTGTAATGTTCCCTTATGATTATATAATCGACCTTCCCCAGTACCGTAATAGTGCATTGTATGTTATCTATAATGGCATCTCTTCCTTCTCGACTAATTTGAGAAGTGGCATCCATCTCTTTGTAAAGTTACTAGACCAGGAGGTTGGCATACCAATGGTGTAATGTTCCCTTATGATTATATAATCGACCTTTCCTAGTACTGTAATATTCGGATGGAAGGTCATTGTAATTGGGCTTCATACCTAAAACCAATTATGCATAAAATAATTTTTCAAAATATACTGAAACCTTATCATTCCATGGAAGCATTCCATATGATTCAAGGAACCTATCATACAAATTGCAAGCTATATCAGGGTGCTTGAAATATTGCACCTTCAACATTTTTCTTTTCAACCCTTCTTTGAAATTAAATATAGATTTTTCATATTCTTTTATAACCCTTTTATTAACCTCATCCCATTTATTAGGACCCATCACTGCTCCCTTTCTATGCCTCATCATACTTATAAATGAATCAGTGGTTGGCCCAAGCTTCTCCTAAACTTCAAGAAATGAGCTTAGAGAGTGGTTAACTATTTCTAAATTTTCTCTACTCTCTCAAGGGATCTCTAAACACCCAAGATCTTTCCTCAATTTAGAATAATAAGTTTTTGACTTTTGTAATTTGTATTGTAAGAATTTTTTCTTCCAAGGAATATCATTCTGAATATGAGATGAATAAAAAGTAGTTATTGTGTGACCTTCTTAAACCGCTTCGCTACTTGCACCATTATTTTCACCATTTGGATATACATATATATATATATATATATATATATATATATATATATATATATATATATATATATAAACCTTCATAAATATAAAAATATATGAATGAATGTATTCATACATGTATGCAATATAGACATGTATAATTTACCAAAATTATATTGACCACCTGGAGAATGTTGACCACGCTGAGATTGATGAACACCCTTACATTGATGACCACTCAGAGAATGTTGACCACCACTTAGAGAATTTTGACTAGCCTGAGATTCATGACCTCTCAGAGAATGTTGACCATCATCATGTGCAAACATTCTGAGAAAATAATCTAAAAAAAGAAAATAAATTTTCAATATTTATATGTACATACATATGCTTCTACTTATTTACCATTTTAGTATATGAACACACACACACACATACCATGATGTGAACTATGGACATCCACCGATTTATTTGATATTCTCTTTGATCCACGACCTCGACCTCCCACTCTAGTATATGCATGAGACTCTATTGATGTTTTCCTGGAACAATCATGTGGAAAATGCGCATCCATGATATAGGTATCGATTGGCATATAAACATGCATGCTATTTAAAAAGTTACCTTGTGGATTTACAATTCTTTTAAATGTTATTTAAAAAGATTATGAATACAAAAAATTGTTGTAACTCTTGAAGTTACAACATGCACACACACATACCACGATGTGAACTATGGACATCCACCGATTCATTTGATATTCTCTTTGATCCACGACCTCGACCTCCCACTCTAGTATATGCATGAGACTCTATTGATGTTTTCCTTGAAGAATCATGTGGAAAATGTGCATCCATGATATGGGTATCTATTGGCATATAAACATGCATGCTATTTAAAAATTTACGTTGTGGATTCACAATTTTTTTAAATGTTATTTAAAAAGATTATGAATTCAAAAAATTGTTGTAACTCTTGAAGTTACAACATGCATTTGAAAATATTGAAATTTCTATTTAAAACGATAAAAAAATTCAGAAATTTGAGATAACTCTTGAAGTTAACTCATGCATTTAATTGATTTAACCCTTGAAATTACATCATGCATTTTAAGATCTTAAAATTGATATTTAAAAACATTGAAAGACTAAAACCACAAGTTTTAAGCATGCACATTCTAAAAATTAAATACAAAATTTTCTAAAACATGTCAAGTTCATCAAGTTGTGCTTACATAGTGGACGCACACTTGGTATAGAATTGAAAAAAATGCATGGTCATTGAAAATGACACATTCATAACTAAAAGCACACACATATCAAAGATATCTTACAACATCCATCAATAAATATTAATGAAGAACTTCTTAACAGTAATTCATCTTGCACACAAATCTTGAATTGGCATTGCCCCATACAATAGATCACTAGACATATTATTAATATTTGCACAATGTCTTATGATAAATGATTGAAATAGACCAACAATATTTTCTCCTTCTCCATGCAGTTGTTTTAACCTATCCTTTTTACCATGGTACACGCCTTTCATCTGGTCACACACAAATTCAGAATTGGTGAAGACTACAATTTCATTGGATCCATACTCTTGATCTAAATGAAAAATGGCATCAACCCATGGTATTCATCCACCCATGTTATTCATCCACCCATGGAATTTACCCATGGTATTGATGTGACTTGTTACTTATAGTCTTTTTCAATTACAATACCACGGGTCAATTCCATGGGTGAATGAATACCATGGGTGGATGTCACAATACCATCGGTCAATTGCATGGGTGAATGAATACCATAGGAGGATGTCAGAATACCATGGGCGAATACCATGGGTGGATGTCACTTACAATACCATGGGTGGATAAATACCATGGCTGGACGCCACTTAGAATACCATGGGTGGATGAATAACATGGATGGATGAATACCATGGGTTGATGCTATTTTCCATTCGGATCAACTCCCTAGCTTTTCCAAAGCCTTTTATCAATGGAATATAATATGCTTCATTGTTTTTTTCTTCGAGGTACATTCCTTTTCCTTTGGAGGATTTTTTTCATCACAATATTGTAATAACACATAAGTAATCACTACTTTCCTTGGATTGGGATAACAAGAAACTTTTGTGCATAATGTCTATTTTTAAACCATGTTTAATGGGTTTTGTGATCCCTGTAGAAAAATAATTTCATTCAAATGAATTTAATTTCATTGAAATGAATTTAATATATTTATACAAGTATTGTTAGGTTGTGCAAAATATTATTTCTTAGACAAATTTGTCGGAAGGCTAGGTAACAAGAAAGGTTGTTTATACTTGGTTAGATGGTTGGAGAATTGCAACAAGAAGAAAACTAGATATCTCTAATTAGCAACCTAATAACATTAAAATTAATACACCAAAAAAATATGGCAAAGCAATGGAAATACTATAATTACTCATTAATGTTTTCCTTCATCATTCAAACAAGTAATCAAATTAACTCATCGAGGAAAGTAAATGTAATTGCAAGAGGTATGTCAATGATGGTGACTAGGCCACCATTTCAAATCAATTGAAAATATCCATTTTTGAAAAGCGTTTTTTAAATCCCTGTCCATTTTTTCATTTGGCTAACCTTATTTCAATTAATTATAGTGGAGGATTTGTACATTTTTTGATTCATTATAAGTATGTAATGTGGAATCATACATTTAATTTTTTAGTATATATGATATCTATATTGTATTGTTGCTACAAATAATCTTTTTTAATTTAGTGATTTCTTAATTGTGGTAAGATTTACTGTGGTAGTTGAATCTTCTGCCATAAATATGGAGATGCATTAATAATTTGGTGATTTTATTTATTAGGAAGACATAGATCAGAATCTATTCTTCTTATCACACCGTGGAAATTATTTTGTGTAATGTTTTAACCTGGGCATTTGTTTAGCCTTGGAAGGGTGGTTTCTCAAGCATGAAGTCCATCCATTGGGTATTTTTTGTTCCTATTTGAATCTTTTCAATTCATTAATTTGTTAAATTTTTATTAAATGAACACAAAATTTTAGTAGCTTCAGAAAAAAAAAAAAAACCTACAATTATAATTTTCTAGGTAATATTGGGAAGGATTTTTTGGTAATATTGAGAGAGCATTGTATGGTTTATTTGTGATTTTTCAATTGAAGAAATCATCCTTGGAGCAGCCCTCGAGCATACATAGTAGTTTACCCAGACGGACAGATTGTTCATTCAATAAGAGAGGATGTGAACAACAGTAGTATGGCATCCACACATAAGGAAAAATCAGTAGGCCAATACCAATAATCAACGACCAACGTTTTTATTATGATCAACATAAATTTTTATATAGGTGCATATTCCACATGTCGAATGATCAATTGAACTTAAGGTCTATCTGTAATAATAATCTCTTTGTGATTGTATTGCAGTGGCTCTCCAGGCGAAATAGGAAGGCCCTATATGATGCACTTGAAAATGTGCAGGTAGGCTTGAGGTGCTAGATATTTCTGTCACCCATGAAGCCCTTCAAAGGCAATGCAAATGGTTATAGGTAAATTTGATTATTGTCCAGATTTGTATTATAAGTTCAATGCTTATAAGTTTGAATGACATATTGAGATTTATTTTCTATTTTTTGTAAACAAAGATTTCCCTCTCCAGGAGAACTCAAAATAAGTGCAGATTCAATTTTCAAAGATCTGAGTGAAGGACTAAGCCAACTACTGATTCCTTTTCACCAAATGGAAAAGGAAAAATATGGACATGGATTAGAATTTAAAAACACAGTGGACACAAAGAGTGTATTACGAGCTTCTACACGAATTCCTTGTTCTTGTTATGATGATATAAGTTTGTAACTCTAATAAAACATGACTTACGTATAACTTCCTAACCCGTACTTATTTTGTACATTAATCACTAGTGATCCCATGTTCAATACATGGGAAGTTTATCATAACTAAGCTTATAACTTTGTGTAATATAACATGCTCACCTAATCTAAGTAACAATGGTAATGGTTCTATATTTCTTGTATGATTAAGCTTACTAGTTCTTTTGTAACTCTGGTTGTATACATTGTTTCCATAATCAGTTACATGTACTCATCACACTTCTAAATAAGATTGAACATTACCTGTATAGAAATGAGCAGGGGTTTCAGGTTTCCTTAATCACTTAGATCATATTAATCTTACATTATGTTAGAGATTTATCTTCAACACGACAAAAGAACAAAGCTTAGTTCTTATTGTTATATGGAGAATGAAAACATTATCTTCTTGCATATATTCTCTGTTGTTGTATTTTGGGTAAGATTAATGAGAAGTGGAGATGTGATAATCATAAGGCCCAGCCTGACAATGAATGATCCTCCTATGATGTTGGAAAATGGATGGGTGCATACCATGAAGCCCTTGAAAGGTAATGCAAATGGTTATAGGTAAATTTGATTGTTTTCCATATTTGTATTATAAGTTTAGTCCATATAAGTTTTAAGGACATATTGAGATTTCTTATATGTTTTTTGTAACTAGAGATTGAGCTCTATAGGAGAACTCGCAATAAGTGCAGATTCAATTTCCCTAGATTTGAAGGAAAGACTGAGCCATCTACTAAAGCCTTTTCACATAATGGGAAAGGAAGAAGACGAACATGGATTAGAATTTAAAATCCTAGTGGACAGAGAGAGCGTATTATGAGATTGTACATGAATGTCTTTTTCCTGTTATGATGATCTAAGTTTGTAACTCTAATAAAACATAACTTAATTACAACTTACTAACCCATATCTATTATGTACATTAATCACCAGTGTTTCCATATTCAATACATGGGACATATATCATAACTAATCTTATACATTTGTGTAATATGAGTTATTCACCTGATCTAAGTAACAATGGTAATGAACATTAGTTTCCTGTATGATTAAGCTTACTGGTTGTGTTGTAACACTAGCTGTATATGTTGTTTCCATAATCAGTTACATGTACTCATCACACTTCTACATAAGATTGAACATTACCTATATAGCAATGAAAAAGGGTTTCAGGTTTCCCTAATCACTTAGATTAGATTAAGCTTATATTATGTTAGATCTTTATCTTTAGCATGACGAAAGAACAAGGCGTGTTTCTTAATGTTATATGGAGAATGCAAACATTATTCGCTTGCATATATTCTCTATTGATGTATTTTGGGTGAGATTCATGAGAAGTGGAGATGTTATAATCATAAGTCCCGACCTAACGTTGAATGGTGTTCCTATGATGCTAGAAAAAGGATGGGTGCATATGGTTCGTAGAGGAGAAGAATTTAAGAATGATTGCGTTCGCAGTTATTTTCTGGTGAACACTAGGAAGGTTGTTTGATATTGTTATTTTTTCAGTGGTATAAATGGGAGGAACATGGGACGTCCATTATCATTAAAAAAATGAAAAATAAAAAACTATATTGCCATTAGAAAATTGGTATAAAATAAAAGAAAAATATGACATATGAACGGAGCAAATGATGGAGGTCATAGTAACAACCTCTACTGCTTGGCTTCATTTCCTACTAGATATAACCATCTTATTATCTACTAAAAGAATTTATTGTTGATGATGGCATACATGTTCCAGACGAGGAGCTTCCAATGATGAGGGTGAACGAGGGGAGAAATCTTCCAGCGACGAGGGTTGATGAAGAGAGAAATTTTACAGTAACGAGGGTGGAGGATCAAGCTGAGAAATATTCCATGCTACAAAAAAAAAGACAAAAAAGTCACACAAATATCATAAAAGATATTTCACTAAATTAAAAAATTCACAAAAAACAAAATGTTTCAATCACCTCGTTGGTTTCAGCAGTCAAGAATAGAACGCACAAGAACACTCAACAACAGAACGCACAAGAGCACTCTACAACAAACCATACAACATAGCAACGCTCGACAATAGACCACACAACACAACATTGCTTGGATTTCACACAATAGAAAAATCAACACAGCGTAAAACTTTGCAAGAATGTATGACCCGCCATATATATATAAACATTTGTCTGGCTTAATAAATAATTTTGTCGGACAATATTTTCAGCCGAATTATTTATTCGGTCAAATTATTTTTGGCCAACTTTTTCAACTCCAGAAATTTTTCGTTTGACGATCAGTGTTAGTATAAATGCCCAAAAGTTCAACTGAATAAATTTTGGGAATTCAGCCAAAAAAAATGAGGTTGAGAATTTTTGAGAGACCTTTCTCACAAAACTGTAACCCAACTTCACATTTTCACCCATATGCAATTTTATTTATGTCTCTCTTTCTGCTTGCCCCTCTCTCCCTGCTCCATCTCTATGTCTATCTCTCTCCCTCTCTCCCCCATTTCTCTCTCTCCCTCTCTCTCTCTCTCTCTCTCGCACGCAAACTTTCTTCTTCCTTGTCTCTCCCGCACCATATATATATATATATATATAGATATATATATATATATCTCCTTATTTGTCTCTCAATCTCACCTCCCCAAACACACACACTATCTCTCTCCACATATATCTATCGCTTTGTCCCTCGCTCTCTCTACCTCTATCTTCTTCCCTCTCTACCACTTTTATCTACATCTTTATCTCCCTTGGTCACTGCTTCTTTGTCTCTCCATCTCACCCCCCAAACATATTGTCTCTCTCTCTCTCTCTCTCTCTATCTCACTCCCTCTCTCTCTCTATCTCACTCCCTCTCTCTCTCTCCCACCACCTTTCTATCTCTATGTCTTTCTTCTTCCCCTCCCTCGATCTATGTGTCTCCATCTCTCTCTCTTCCTTCCTGTCCTCTCTCCCTCACTCTCTCTCCCCTCCAACTCCTCCTCTCTCCCCCTCTCATTCTCTCTCCACCTTCCCCCTTCTCTCTTTTTCTCTCTCTTACTCCTCTATACATATGATTGAAATTTGTCACTTTCTATAATCAATAATATATATAAGTTCTAATATAATAATACTTATAATAAAGATGATTATTATTATACTATAATAAAATAATATTAATAAATATTAATTATTATTATACAAATAATAATATGTAAATAAATAACATGTTAAAAAATTGTTCTTATCAAATTAGTAAATATGTGCATTACATTTTGTATTTTATATTTTACATAAAATGTAAAATGCAAATAAAATTTTATATAATATAAAATGTAATATGAAATAGCTAAATATATTTTATTATATTTTATAATGTACTAAAAAAATTCAAGTTTTACACAAAAATATTGAAAGGCAATATTAAAAACATATTGACATGATTACGTTAGATTTACATCTACACATCTCGCTATATAATTTATCTTTTATTTCTAATCTTTTAATTAAATTATTATTTTCAATTTATTTATTAATCTTTCCCATATAACGATACTTCCTTTTATTATTACTATACTATACTTTTTTTTTAATATTAAAAACATAAAATTTCAAAATATCATATATTAAGTATATAGTTTTATTATGATGAATTTAGAATAATAAACTAATTTAACCTAAACATTCGTGGTTTCAATAAAATAAATTTATCCTACTCAAACTAACATGTTTTTCTCAATAAAGAAATAAAATTAAAATAATTCTGTCATGTGGTCACATAATTTTTTTTTCTTAGCCCTATGTTTATTCAGCAGTTAGTAAAAAAGATGTGAGACCGCACTTGCATACATAGAATAGAAATGCAGACAATATATATATATATATATATATATAAAACTCATGTATTTTTCTTTTACTTGTACGAGGGGTAGATAATTGTATTGTTTAAGTTTTAGGTTTAAATTTTATAAAAACGGGCTGAACCATCGAATTTACAGGAATATAAAAAGTATTTTAAGAAGGTTTTAAGTTGCAGGATGATTTTAATGATAATTATATAAAGCAAAACAATGCACTATATTTGTCTTTATTTGTATGACCTGTGAGGTGAAGATAATTGTGTTTTGTAAAGTTTAATTTTATTAAATTTTGGGTTTAAATTTTATAAAAAGAGTTTTAATTTTATTAAGTTTTAGATTTAAATTCTATAAGAAAAAAAAAAGAATTGAAAAGTTAAATTTATAAAAATAAAATAGTATTTTAGTAAATATTTAAGTTGCATAAAATATTGTACAATTTATGATAATGATAATATCTAGTTGTGCGAGAGATTATAAGCTATTCACAACATATAAACTCTCTCCAGCTTCGTACAAAATATATCTAACCCAAACTTCATATATATATATGAAAGCAACAAATCAATCCAGGTAAATGGATAGCAAACGAAGCATTAATATCTCCAATTGTTTAAAAAAATTCAATAAGGTGCCCTGATTCTACATATTCACAAACATACGATCATACTCTATATCTCATCTTTAAACTATACATTGACTCAAAATCATTTCATTGTTTGACATTGATAACAAGGTTTTATGAGGATTGGACTGTCTATGAGGCTTTCTCTAAGGAGTTAGTTACTTGTTGTTCAGTTTAAGAATAATATTAAAAGAAACAAAAGATTTTCTATTGAGTGTGATAAAACGAGAAGGAAAAAATAGAACCATAGGAAAAAAATTTCTTACAATTTAGAGATTTGATTTCATAATTAAGGATAAAAACCTAGTGGAAAATATGCTACAAGGAAAGAGGAGGGATTTGTTTTAGAAAAGGAGAATATTTGGAAATTACAAAGTAGGAAACCATGGTCATAGGATAGATATGAAAACCAAGGTTTTCCATTTCCATGATAACTTTAGAAAAATAATCCATACAATAAGGAATCTAGAAAAATTAAATGGTTCTATGGAAACTAGCTTCTATGGGATTTGAGAGGAGATATTAAATTACTTTAGACCCACTTAAAAGGACAAAGGGAGAGAAACCATAGTAGAGATCTCAATATTTTCTAATTTCTTTCTTAGCTCTTTAAATATTGAGGGTAACCAAAGCTTGATCGAGGAAGTGGGACGGGAAGAATTTTTTTGTGTCCTTTAGGTCTTTTAGAAGGATAAAATTCCTATGCTAGATGGACTTCAAATGGAACTTTTTCTCTCATGCTATGAATTTCTTGAAGACAATTTGATGGTCACCAAGGATTCTAGAAGAACAATAAAAATACTAAGAACCTATTGCTCTACTTTTATAGCTTTGATTCCGAGGAAAAAAATCTAGATCCTTTGACAATTTTAGGCTTATTTCACTATGTGATTGTATTCTGGTGGGTTCAAGATAATGATGGTCACTCATGATGTGTTAGCAATGAAAACTAGAAAATTAGTAACATGTTAAATTGGAAGGATAATAATAGGTATTTTCATAATGAGTTTCAAGATTGTGTAAGAAGATGGAATGTAGGAAAATGAGTTTACTTTCCGAATATATAATTTTTATTTATAGGAATTGTGTCTAACTATGTGACTCTTTCCTAACATCACTATGCTATTTTTCATGCTCACTAGAATGCATATGTTTCCGTAGTGCAACCTTTGAGCATATAAATGATGGAATATTGCTATAGAAACTTCTGGAGTTGTAGCTAACATATTGATCTTGTGCACAAATATTTTTTCAAAATCTCTCTCTCTCTCTCTCTCTCTCTCTCTCTCTCTCTATATATATATATATATATATATATAAATTCTCTCTCTCTCTCTCTCTCTCTCTCTCTCTCTCTTTCTATATATATATATATATATATATATAAAACATCATTAAATCCTTGAAATTACAAGGCCTTCCATTAATAAACCTAAAAGTGCCTTATAATTATCAAACATTCCCTTTTTTTTTTTTTGTAGATTATAGATCCTCTATTGCACCATATATCTATATCTATATCTATATCTATATCTATATCTATATCTATATCTATATCTATATCTATATATATATATATATATATATATATATATATAAACTTAAAAATTTATATCAAAGATATATGAGGAATTTATTTTAAAACTTTGATATATTTCAAGAGGGAAATGTATTAAAAATAGTAAAATGTATTTGTTAAAAAACTAAAAATTCAGAATCTACACAATCAACTTTATGGACAATGAATTTGTCTAGCTTATATAAAAATAACATAAAAGATAGATATCTATAAGTGTTTTTTCAAAATTTTATGTTTTCATGTATTTGTAGCCCAAACCAATAGGTTCATGGATCGAAAATTGTATTTGAAGCAACCAATTCACCATGAAGATAGGATAAAAATTTAAGTTCAAAAGGAATTTACACGTTAATGTTGCAAGCACATTCTTTATGTAAATAATGTGTCCATGTTAAAAAATGTGTATGTGTTTCTAATACTAGGAACACACATGGTCATGCAACTAGTGAACTTAACACATGGGTAATGGTTAAGGTGGGTTTCTGTGGTTGGAGAGGGCGAGAGAGGGAAGCATAGAGAGGCCAATGAAGATAAAGAGAGAAACAAGGAGTATGATAAAAAAAGAGTGGACGGTGGGAGAGAATGAGTTGGTGGGAAATGGTGAGATGGGTTTGCGGTGTGGGGAGAGTGAGGGAGGGAGGAATAGAGTGGTAAAATAGGGGAGAGAGAAAGGTGGGGAGTAATGAGTTGTTCCATTGAGGGATAAAATGAGTGAGAGATATATGGAAATAGGGTCGAAAAGGGAGAGGGAGGGACACCTTTGTGATTGGCATGGGGATGAAGAGAGAGACAAAGTTTGAGGGGGATATTGAGAGAGAGTGTATGTGATAATTGGAGGTAGAGAGATAAAGGGAGAGAGTGGAGGGGGAAGATATATGAAGAGAGAGAGATAGAGAGATGACAGCGGGGGGAGAGAATTACAAAGAGGGAGGGTGGGATAAATTAATAAGGTAAGGGTGAGAAAGGAGGGAGAGAGAGAGAGAGGGAGAAGGAGAGAGAGAGGATGGCGATTCATGAGAAGATGGTCAAGGAGGGAGTGATATATATATATATATATATATATATATATATATATATATATATATATATATATATATATATATATATATATATATATATATATATATATATATATATGAAGAGAGAGAGAGAGAGAGAGAGAGAGAGAGAGAGAGAGAGAGAGATGGGGGGGTAGAAACCAAGGTAGATGGGAGGGAGTTACAAAGATAGAGGGATAAAGGGAGGTATATAGAGATAGATATGAAGGGTAGACAAAACATTTGAGAGGCATTGTTGTGAATCACAAACTAAGAGAGGGAGGGAGGGATAAAGTGATAGGAGTTATGAAAGGAGATGGGGGGGGAGAGAGAGAGAGAGAGAGAGAGAGAGAGAGAGAGATGGGGGAGAGGGTTAGAGAGATAGTGAGGAAGTGAGAGAGTGAGAGGGAAGGAAATGTGGATGGAGATAGAGACAAAGAGAGAAGAATAGATAGAGACACAAAAAACTTGTAAATAGAAACGAACAGATAGAAAGTGGTGGTGGGAGAAAGGGAGAGAGTAAGAGGAAGAGAGAGAGAGGGAGTATGATTGGGGAGAAAGGGGAGAGAGAGAGGGAGAGAGAATGGAAGAAGAGATATAGAGAGAGATATAGAGAGAGATGGATATAGAGAGTGGATACACAATATTTTGTCACACCTATTGTTCACTTCCTATTCCATATCCTGAAGTGCCAAAACATTGACAATCGTGTAGCATATCCATCATGATATACAGACAAAAACCTCCCTAAAGAATCATAGAAAAACTGCCCTGATTCAATTCTAAAGAAGGTTAACTAAAGACCTACTTTTTAGGGCGAATGTGTTTTGTTACATTGCTTTCATGTGTTGATGGAAGGTTGCATTGTTATATCCTAGTGCTTCCACTGTAGGTTTTGATATGAAAACCCATGCTAAACCTCTTCTGGTAGGTTTTCTGAAAGGAGAAGCTTCGTGCACTGGAACCCTCAAGAACAACAGCTTGGATATTGCTTTTGGTTGATACGATTGAGCTATCCCATTTGGACCTCTTGATTTTATCATTATGGTATTTCCCTTTGATATGTGGACCTTCCTCCCTCTTTTTTGGATCCTTAACTCCCTCTTCCTTCCTATATATTAACTCCCTTCCATCCCGAAATGGTTGGTCATTGATTTGTACATTCCTGTGTTGAGATTATGCTAACATGTTGCTCATTCTAACTTTGAGAATGATTTCTTGAAGATTCTTTTCTTGGACTTGGACATCCACCAAAAGGAGGTCTCCAACATCAAGGTGTAGGTTGTATGCTTCCCTTTTTAGCTTATTAGTATATACATATGATGTTCACTTTCCATAATTGTGTAAATACTTATGCTTTTATATTAATACTCCTTGATCTATTACGTAGCTTATGTTTGATGTATGCCACATATGCTTTTGTATCTTGCATAGATCTTTGATCTTTCTTGCAGGTACTTGGACATGAAGAACAAGTAGGGAGCAAGGACTGGAAAGAAAGAATCAAAGTCATCTCCAAAAGGATTGAATGATTGGCATTAGAGCGAGGTAGGCTATTCTCTCTCTCTCTCTCTACATTTTTTAAACATAAGAGAAAAGTGTATGTTAGTTTGTTTATCTTGTTGGTAGACCCACTAATTAGGCTAGAGGGATCACCTCTGTCTACAGAGGGGATTTACCTTCACAAAAAAATGTTGTCAACATATTAAATAGATGATCCACTAGGATAAGGTACACAACCAGCATTTGTACCCTTCGTATGGCTCACAACAACCTCAAAATCCACCTTTTACTCAACATGTGGGACCCCAAATAAAGCCTCGTTCAAATCCCTCATTTGAGACATGTAGTCAATTTCAAACTCGAACCTATCAGTACCAGCCTAGAACTCATCAAATTCCATAAGGAACTTTCCAACAACAATAGCCTTATGTACACCAAGGACCTTATGTGCAAGAAGGGCTTTATCAACAACCATTGTAGCAGCAAGTTCAGCCCTTCTAGTAGAAAAACCAACCCTTATACCAACAAGGCCAACCCTTACGGCAACAAGGTCAACCTCTACAGTAGCAGGGTCAGCAGTTTTATCACCACGGTCAACATTTGCAACAACAACCTTATACTCCATACTCTTCACAAGTTGTTTATCCACCTTATGGTTCTCAATGGCCTATGATGGGTCAATACCAACCTTAGCCTAGTTAAATACCACCTTTGTGGGGGGGGGGAATCCACCTTTGTATGGTCAAAATATCCCTTAGTGGGGGAAATATCAAGCTCCTTATGGTAGAAATTTGCCACTTTGGGGACATAGTCCATACCAGCAAGGTTGGAATCCATAAGTTGGGCCTTACCAAGGGCCTCTCATTCCTCTCAATCCAAAATTTCCATTTCTGGCAACGTTAGAACTACCAAATGTGTCAAGGATCACAAATGACCCATTACTCCATTTGTCATATTCGCCTCTGGTTCCTACTAAGATCCCTGGGGATTGTCTGAAATTTGAAGGAAAGTTTGGAGAAGACCCCCAGGCCCATGTTATGACTTACCATTTATGGTGTTCATCTAATTCTTAGGTTGATGACTCCATTTTTCTACGTATTTTCCAGCAAACCCTGAAGTGTGCAGGTGCAAAATGGTATATCAAGTTACCTCGAGGTACCTATCAAGACTTCAAATCTTTAGAAATGGTCTTTCTTAGTCACTTCCATCTACCAGTTAGATATGAAATTGGTACACATCTACTTACGTCTTTGAAACAAAATTTTGTTATCCACATCCCTTATCATATAATGAATGGAGATGTCGGTGTTTCCTTATCGACTTTGATATACCTTATGAGATATTAACTGAATGGTTTACCAAATCATTCGTTAATATAATTTCCAATGAAATATCTATGGGTGGTTGTGTGACTATATATGAAACCATTGCCCATGCCCAATATTTATATTTGGTATATTCCAAATATGGCACGTTATATGATCTCTTTCCTGGTGCTTTGAGGCTGTTTATGAATCCTGCATCTTCCAAACCTCCAGAGGTACCACCCATCGATGGTATTATTGGATCAGTGACGCAAAATTCTAATAAATATTTTTTGAAGCATAAATCTGTTTCGACTACTCCATCCAATTCTCCTTCAAATCCCTCTCAAAATCCTCACAAAGCCTCCGAGGTTAATTTCGTTTAGTCTAGCGCAGTAGACAAAACCTCAAAAGGTAAAAATAAGGGTTAGGGAAAAGCCAAATCTGATACCCCAAAATAGGATCCTACGAAATCATCTACTGATGATGCATCTAAACGTAAGCCCAAATATCCTTGCCACATATTTGAGGAAGATCACTATAGCAGGGATTTTCCTCTTCATGTTGAAATTAGTCGCTTGTTAAAAGGAACCCAAGGGACATCGCCTATATTAAGAGAACCTTCACCATCACAGCAAACCAAATTGGTAAAACAACCACAATCTTCTACATCTTCGGGTTCTCAGGTTTATATGAGTGGAACATCACCTATTTCTGTTGCCACTTGGTCAAAAGACTATCTGACTCCTCCCAAACAAGTCATGGAGAAAGAAGTTACTAATACACCCTCCACTTATACTCCACCGAGTTCTGGTCCTCTTCATATTGAGATACCTAGTAATGACTCCATTATATGAGTGCCACCTAAGGGTGTCCTTCAAAAATCATCTTACAATATGAATGCATGAGTTGCCCAACATTACAATATTGTTGAAGATTTAGCTCAAGCACCTTCGATGATGTCTGCCTTGGAATTTATCTAGATTTTTCCATCGTATCAGAAAGCATTACTATCTTCTATAGGAGGAATTAACCCTACGAATTTGAGTCTGATTACCTTTGACCTAGAAAATGATGTTCCACATCATCCACATCAACTTGCCTTTTTAATCCAATTCATTATCAAACGGAAGATGATTCATCAGAACGTGGTTGATCAGGGTGCTTCCACCTACATCATGTTTATCTCATGCTGGAAATATATTGGTTCTTCGCCTCTCAACCAGTCTCCTAACACCTTATAAGCCTTCGATGGCAAAGGATCTCATCCTTATGGTATTATCATGAACTTGCCCATAATGTTGGAACGGAAAACAATTAACTTAGAAGTAGAAGTTGTTGATGCCAATTTGAATTATAACCTTCTACTTGGTTGAAGTTGGACCCATGCTATGTTTTGCGTGGTTTCTACTTTTTTCCATGTGCTCCCTTTTCCTCATGAGGGTAAAATAATCTTCATTGATCAGTTAGTTTTTTTCTCTTCTAGATCTTTGAATGGAAATGTGCCATATGTGGTAAATACTCACATCCCTTATGAGTGTTGGGGCGATTATTTTTAAAGACTTTTCTCTTCTGGAACTTTTTCCCTCCCACCTCCAAATGTCACTTTTGTCAACATGATCTCCACTTCCCACGATCTCTGGATCATTCCTCATCCGAACATGTTGATTGTTTTGGCGATGTCATGCTGCCCAGCCCAGATGAACAAGCCTATCAAGCTATTGTTTTGGCTTCAACGATCACTTTAGAAATTCATAGTACTCTTACTATGCATATAGACATGTATTCACAATCCCCTTGGCTTGGTTCTTGGGATTCTCTAGATCCCTTCAATGAGACATTTCCCACTAACGAGAGTATCACTGAGGTTATGTCTCTTGAGGAAACTCCCTAGAATGATGCTCATCATCGTTCCTTATTTCTCCCGAGTCTTGCAGACATTACATTGTGTTTATATACCTTTGTTTCCCATACACCGACCCATCCACTTCAAACAGCTATTGTGGTTCATGAAGTTTTTTCGAACGGAAACATTGGGAATATTACTACTACAATTCCCATTGAAATTTATGTTAAACCAGGAATTTTCAAAAACATCCATGTCAGGGTTTGTTGTTCTCCAGATGAGATCAATATTTATAATGCCATTTTTAAGGAAATTTGCGATGACTTTTCTTGGTCATATGAATAAATTCCCTGCATAGATCTGAGTATATTCTTGCATGAAATACCTACATATCCAATTGGAAGCCTGTTCGTCAACGTCCTCACCCAGTACACCCTAGAAAGGAAGTTGCTATAAAGTGAGAAGTTCAAAAACCTTCTTAAGGCTAGTTTTATTTACCCCATTCCATTGACATATTGGGTTTTGAATATTGTCCCTATGACTAAAAAGAAAGGGACTATTCACGTTTTTTTTCATTACCATGATATCAATAAGGCATGTCTAAAAGATAATTATCCAACTCCTTTTATAAACTAGATCATTGATGAACCCGTCGCGAGCGAGACTTTTTCTTTTATGGGTAGTTCTTCTAGCTACAACAAGATTAACATTCTTCCCAATGATCATCATAAAACTTGTTTTATATGCCCATGGGGAACTTGTCCCTATAAAACACTCCCTTTTGGTCTAAAAAATGTTGGCACTACCTTCCAATGAGCGATGTATTATGCTTTTCATGACAATAAACACATCGTTCAACCATATCTTGACAACTTACCAGCACATTCTCCTAAGAATCATGATCATCCTGACCACCTTCGAGCAATTTTTCTTCGCTATAAACACTATAGTATTCATTTAAATCCACATAAGTGTATATTTTTGCATTGAATCTAGTCGTCTCCTAGGATTTGTAGTATCTAAAAAAGGCATCTGGATAGATCCCTTAAAAGTTGAGGCCATTGTGAATTTTCCGTCTCCATCATCTTTACATTAGTTGCATATCTTGCAAGGGAATGCTCATTCCCTTCGTTGTTTTGTACCCAATTATGCTGAACTTGCCAAGGGATTTACTCATTTGCTAAAAAAAGGGATCCTATTTATTTGGGATGAAATTGCTCAAAGATATTTTGATGCGTTAAATAACACCCTCATTAGTGCTCCTTTACTGCATCCCCCCAATTATCACTGCTATTACTGCTTGTACTTGGTTGTAGCCAACATTACTATTGCAATGGTATTGGTACAGAATGATGATGATGGAAATAAAAAACGTGATTTACTACTTAAGATGAAATATTATTGACATTGAGACTCGATATGCCAAAGTTGAGAAAGTGGCTTTAGCAATTGTTCACATTTTTCAATGCTTTAGACACTATATTCTCTTGTGGAAAACCATTGTGATTTCTAACTGCAACCCATGACCTACATTCTGACTCATTAGTTGCTTGGGGGAAGGTATTCTAAGTGGATTGTTATCCTTTAGGAGTTTGATTTGGAATTTTCTACAACCAAATTAAATAAATCACTGGTTTTCCCTAAGTTAATTTGTGACCTTCCCTCCGTAGTCACTTCTACGACTTTTGATGAGATCATTCTTGACGAAACTCTCTTTCTCATTAGCACTCATGACCCATTGTACAGGGATATTATTATTTATCTCCAAACCAAACTTTTCGATCAATGTTGTCCAATTTTGAACGTCGTTGCATTCGACATCAGTCTCAACCCTATCAAATCATTGGAAATACTTTATAACATGTTGGTGTTAATGTTATCCTTGATAGATAGTTGACCCTTGAAAAGTTGAGAAAATCGTAAATAATTATCACTCTGGGGATTCTCGTGGTCATATGTCAGGATACGATACCTCTTATAAAATCCTTCGATTCAATTATTTCTCTCTTTCGATCTTTAAAGATTTCATTTTAGTAGTCCGCAAATTTCACGCCTGCCAAATTTACACTCATAAAAATCACACCCTACCCGCACCCCTTCACCTAGCTATTACCGGCTGCCCCTTTGCTAAATGGGTTGTTGATTTCATGACAGGTAACCCTTGCTCGGCTAGGGGCATGGTTATATCATCGTCTTCATTGGTTGTTTAACTAAATGGGCCGAGGCAATGCCCAGAAGTGCTGCTTTCGGTAAAACTACAACTCAATTTCTTTTAAACCATGTCAAAGCTCGATTTGGTGTCCCTCAAGCCATAGTTACCGATCATGGATCTCATTTCCAACATTTCATGATGACATAGCTCATGGCTCAGTTGGGTTTGAATCACGACAAATATTGGTTACCATGCTTCAATGCATCATTAGAATGCATAAATAAAATAGGCATCTAATGCTATTTTCAGCTCTTTGGCATACCAAATCATGACTAACACTGCCATTGGATTCACACCCTTTCAGTTGGTTTATGGTCTAGAGGAAACTCTTCCAGTTGAGTGTGAAATTCCTTCACTGAAGCTAGCTATCATGTTAGTCCCTCATACCTCACCTGAAGAGGAATGCTTACTTTACCTAGAAAGTCTTGATGAAACTTTCTGTATTGCAACATTAGTAATTAAAGCTAAGAAGAAATTATTTAAGGCTCAATACGATAAAAATGTTTCTCCCTGTGTTTTTGCTGAGGGTGGCTTGGTCTTGATATATGATCAAGCCAATGACAAATTGGGAGCTAGGAAATTCGAACCAATGTGGCATGGCAATTACATTGTTAAATGAATTTTACAAAAGGGTTCCTATGAGGTAGTAGATTATGAAGGAAATTCTTTGGTTGAGCACTGAAATGGAATTTACCTAAAGAAGTATTATGCGTGATTTCTCATGTAAATACTTTTGTACATTAGTGTGTTTTCATTAGTGTACAATGTGCTTTTGGTGTGTTAGTTTTCTTTTTCAAACAGGTTTTCCTCTGCTTACCTCATGCTGTATTTGGTTTGCAGATGTCATCCAACCGTTACATCAGTTTTATTGATGGTGCTTATTGTAGCACAAAGAATCTATCTTATGTTGCATGGGCAATCTATGACCCTATTGGTGAGTTAGTTAATTTGTAAGGTATATGATTAGGTCATATGACTAATAACATTTTTGAATATAGTGCAGTCATCGAAATTTGGTCAGAAGCTATCACTCTTAGCATTAGAGAGTTAATTGTGAAACTCAATTCATAGGTCATTGTACTACAACTTAATCGACAATATTCAATTAGAAACCCTCAATTTTTGACAATGTTTTTGCGAGTTCATCTCTTGGAATGAAATTTTTATTTTATTACTTATCATCACATTCCAAGACACATGAACACATTAAGAGATGCATTGGCTAACTATTTGTTAGATAGATATTTGTGAAACATGTAAATAATAAAGCATCACATAATAGACATGGTAAAAAGAAAAACATATATATATATATATATATATATATATATATATATATATATATATAGATATATATATATTATCTGTGTATGTGTGTGTGTGTGTGTGTGCATATGTATATATGTATACACACGTGCACACACACACACACAGAGTGTTTGCAAAACAGTTTTCTACATCAAAATGAAAAAATTTGTGTTCTGAGGCACATGCCTTTATAAGCCTATAATAGTGTTGAAAGTAAATTAGAGTTAGCTATTTTCCCACATGGTGCTCATGACAGCACGAAATAACACTAATCACTTGGCCCAACAGCTGAAACCTTCTGGCAGAAATCCCTATAGTGTGTCTCTGGTACCACAATGGCACCTCATCTATTGAGGCATAGTCTGGAATTCCTATGGTTAAATCTTTTAGGTTACAATCTACCTCGACAATAGGATCTACTCCCTCCTTATAAAAAACCTTCTCAATCTGGCGTGCCACTCATCTAGCTATCGGCAACACCCATTGAGGTCTCTCTAGTCCCGCATCTACAAATCATCATAAGTCAAATCTCAGTACACATACAAAAAAAATGAGAAACTTCAAAAAATTAGAAAATAGTTTTTACCTGAAGCGGTCCACTTTGTTCCTAATGAAAGTGGAAGATCTAGATCTCCTCGGAAATTTGTTCATGCATATGCTCAATTGTCAACCATGATTAGATGCTAACACAGTCATCCAAAAAAGGTTGGAGGGAATTACATCTGGTGGCCACCTCCATGTCGAGGCATCAGTTCACCCCATCTAAGTAATCGTGGATCTCTAGGTGCTAGTACACCCACTTCTAATCATTGATAACAAAACAATGGGACATGTTCTAAGAAGAGCGTCACCAAAATGGATTTGAAACTAAATTGTTTCAAACTCCCTTACTTGCACTTGCTAAGTTGGCGCTTCTTGCAGACCAACAAACCCTCACTCCAATTAAAGACCGTGGGATCTCGACACTCGATTGCATGTTGGAAATGAGACTTTGTTGCCTCATGCAACATCAGAGCCCCAGCTATCTAGGCCATGGTCTGTAGTATTGTTCGTAGTTGGAGATTTGTGATGGTGTTTACATCGATTTTCCCACTTTGGGTCTTTTTGTTCCTTGGACAATGCCTTGCAATCAACATGTTCATGCTCTCTCCTCCAGCACATGAACCTAACAACTAAACCCATTGTCCCTTTCTAGATAAGCCTTTAATGAAATAAATTTCTGCGACATCTATTTCGAGTTCTTGGTCCCCGATGAGAAATAGTTGGCGATACACATCCCACCAACTGATCAGATCTTGTAATAACTCGGGTTGGGATCTAATCCTGGGAATCCTAAAGAACTTGATCAATATACATTCTCATAGGGCATCAACAGAATCTTGATCCTAAGAAGCTTGATGGTACTTAGCTTCATGTCCTCTTTCTTTCCATTCAACCACTATTTTTGACTGATTATCCTATGGAAAATCAATAAAAAAACATTTCATGCGCTTCCATGGAGGAAAAATTCAAGAAAAACCATTCAGCATGGAGGACTTCACACAAAAAAATTTACTTCGACACTAGTGCGACTGTGTGTGAATTTTCACATGCTGCTAGCTGGAGGCCATATTTGACCACAAGGTGAGTAGCGTGGGTCCGATGGCTAAAACCTGTGATAGTCACCCTCGAAATATTTTTTTGCAAGTCGTCCTTACAACCTAATATATCAATTAAAATGCATGAAATGACTACAAAAATGAAGGGAAGGGACATATCTCTTACCTGCAACAAGAAGCTCGGCAAATGGTGCCCAGGACTGATCGTACTCCTTGCGTGAAAATTGAGGTAAAATGAGGTAAAATGCTCTCATAATTTCCAATTGGTAAAATGGTAAATATTATTTACTTTTTGGGCTTTTTATAAGTTTAAAATAATACTTTTTATGAAAAATATGGCATATTTCACTCATTTTCTGATATTTTTCCTCAAAATCAGTAATGTGTGTTTCCTTATGCAGTGACAGGTCATACATTCTTGGTGACATGATTTATTTTTACTGATTCAATGAGTTTATTTTATCATTTTTTTGGACTCATAAAAAATTAATGAAAAAAAGAACCCCTGGTGTCATCTTTAAGCTCTTTTCTGATTCTCAAAAAATTAAAAGATTATCAAATACTTGTCATTTCGAAATCGTTAAAGTAAATGAAATGACGTCTACTGAGTATAAGTTTACCCCATTTATGAACTGAGATAGTCTATTGTTCGACAAAGCAATACCTTAGTCAAATGTGGCTAAGATGCTCTCTTTGATATTATTTTCTACATTCTTTGGTTCAAGAGACGATTTACAAAAAGGGACCTTTGTAGTTTTCTTTTCCGCTTCTTTTTCAAGCTCTCTAAACATGAAAAAAATGTTGTGTTTCCAATCCGTTAGACTTGCAAAACTTACACAAGACTTGTCACCATGACAAGATCGAGTCTCTCCTTCCTAGGGGTCTTAAAACTTACTAGGATGGATTCATCTGAAGGATGAACTTATATTGCAAGCATATGTTATCCTATTCAAGCTTGCGATAAAAAATAACGGGGTACTCACCATAAATGGTTGGGGAAAAATTGAAAGCAATCATCTCTTGTATTCTAGAAAGGCAGCATGTTGCTCTTGAACATGACACTCATTTGTTGCTCGTGTCGGGTTTGGGACATCCTCGGTTTGTCACTTCCCTTCCTGGGTTTGAGAAATCTATTTTGCCTATCATCTGATTATACCACTTCTTCATCATGACCTTTGATCCTATGTTGAGTGAAACGCAACCAAACTCCAGAGTTGTGTCCCCAATATGTTCAAGAGAAGTCTTATCTACAGTTCTTTACCACTTATACATTGTCTCACTTTTTGCCACAGTCCTAGATCACACGTATATACTCTACTACATCCTTTTGTTTCATGTCGATGATGTGGGATTCATTATGGCCCTCCTTCGATAGATCACCTCGTGTCGACTTCAGTTCATTATCTAGGAAGATGATCTAGAAAAGTCTGTCTAGTAACTTAGATCTAGAATGCCTCAATGGCAAGTTCTTCGCATTCCACGACATGTTTACATCATTGAACTTTGATCGAATGATTTCATGGGTGTTCAAATTTAGTTTCATTATTCACATTTGTGGATAGTGCTGATTATACCTTGAGAGCCATTGTCATTACTGGTGGTTTCTCTCAGACTTGTTAGTAGTTTACATCATTGACCAGTGATTTGGTGGTTTTCTATCGCGTTCAACTTCAACACATCTATTACCATGTTAGAATTCATTCATTGATAGGTTCAAGATGGAACTCAAGACCCTGGATTTTGTCTGATAAAATCTAGGTTACATGTAGTTATGAGTTATTCATGATTGTATACATGTTTCCTCTAGACAGATGGTTGCGACCGTACCGTGGGTCCCATATTCATGATCCTTTCTATTCGAATGGCTGCAACCATACCATGAATCCATACACATGATACCTTCTATTCATATGGCTACGTCCATATCATTGATTCATGTATTATTTGATTCCTATTCAAGTATCATTCATCATGATCATCAAAGATGTCATATATGTATATGTATATGCTTGATTTGCAGGTCTCCTGATGATGTTGTCCTAGTCCTTGCATTGACTTGTGAATAATCTCATCCATCACCCCCTATTCTTCCTTTGTGCTTTAGAGGGAATTTGTTACACAGTATTTTGTCACACCTCCCGTTCACTTCCTATTCCACATCCCGAAGTTCAAAAACATTGACAATTGTGCAGCATGTCCATCATGATATACAGACAAAACCTCCCTGAAGAATCAAAGAAAAACTTCCCTGAGTCAATTCTGAAGAAGGTTAACTAAAACCCTAATTTTTAGGGCCAATGTGTTTTTCTACACTACCTGCCCATAGTGATGGCAAGTTTCACTATTCTACCCTAGTTGTACCAGCGCAGTTTTGATATGAAAACCCGTGCTGAACCTCTTTTGGCAGGTTTTTACAAACTAGAGGAGAAGCTTTGTGCACTAGAAGCTTTCAAAAGAGAGAGTTGGATATTGGTTGTTGTTGATATGGTGAAGCTTTCCCATTTGGAGCTCTTGATGTTATCATTATGGGCTTTCCCCTTGAGATGTGGACCTTCATCCCTATTTTGTGGATCTCTAACTCCCCTTTCCTTCCTATAAAACATGTCCCTTCCATCCCCAAATGGTTGGTCATTAATTGTTGCATTCCTATTTTGAGATTATTCTTACATGCTTCACATTCTAACTTGGAGAAGGAGTGCTTGAAGAGTCTTTTCTTGGACATGGAAATCCACCAAAATGAGGTCTCCAACATCAAGGCGTAGGTTGTATGCTTCCCATTTTGCTTATTAATATATACATATGATGTTCACTTACCATGATTGTGTAAATGTTTATGCTTTTAGATTAAAAATCCTTGATTTATTAAGTAGCTTATGCTTGATGTATGCCATATATTCTCTTGTATCTTGCATAGCTCTTTGATCTTTCTTGCATGTACTCGGACCCAAAGAATAAGTAAGGAGCGAGGCCTAGAATGAAAGAATCAAATTCATCTTCAAAAGGATTGAACAACTAGGATCAAAGTGAGGTACACTACTCCCTCTCTTTATATTTGTTAAACGTAAACTAGGAAAGTGTATGTTATTTTGTTTAGTTTGTTGCTAGATCCCCTCATTGGGCTAGAGGCATCACTTTTGTCCACAAAGGGGATTTACCTTCAAATAGAGAGAGAGAGAGAGAGAGAGAGAGAGAGAGAGAGGATGGTGGTTTGAGGGAAGATGGCTAAGGAGGGAGTGATATCTCTCTCTCTCTCTCTCTATAAATATATATATATATATGTGTGTGTGTGTAAAGAGAGAGAGAGAGAGAGAGAGAGAGAGAGAGAGAGAAATGGGGAGGTTAGAAACCAATCTAGATGGAAGGAAGTGATTGAGAGAGAGGGAGAAAGGGAGTAATAAATAAGGATAAAGGGAGGTATATAGAGATAGATATATAGGGTAGAGAAAAAGTTGGATAGGTGTTGTTGTGAAGCACATACTGAGACAGGGAGGGAGGGATAAAGTGATAGTAGTTATGAAAGGGGAGGGATGATATATATATATATATATATATATATATATATATATATATATATATATATATATATCGAGAGAGAGAGAGAGAGAGAGAGAGAGAGAGAGAGAGAGAGGGTGTAATGCGGGAGAAAGTTGAGAGATAGATGGAGAGAGAATGTGGAAGAAGAGAGAGATAGAGAGAGGTGGATATAAAGAGGGAGAGAGGAAGGGAAGAGAAAGGAGGATGGAGGGAGTTGAAGAATATGGAGGGGAAATAGGGAGGGAAGAAGGGAGATGCAAAGAGAGAGTGTGGAGGGGAGAGAGGGAGTGAGGGAGAGAGAGAAGGAGAGAGGGATGGAAATAGAGATAGAGAGGGAAGAATATATAGAGAAACACAAACACATATTGAAATGGAAATATATAAATAGAGTGCGTGGAGGAGGATATGGAGGGAAGAAGACAAAGAGGGGGGAGAGAGAGATATAGAGGGATAGAGAGTGAAAGAGGAGAGATATATAGAGAGAAGAATAGAGAGAGAGAGAGAGAGAGAGAGAGATGGAGATAGAGGGAAGGAGATATGGAGGGATGTAGAGAGGAGAGGTGGAAGAAGAGAGGGTGCTATGAATAAAATAATCCATAAAATATTAATTAAATAATAATAAAAAATATTAAAATAATAATTATTTATTTATTTAAAAAACATTTATTAGTAATGAAGGATTAAAGGGTTAAATCAAATAACCATTCACCTTCATGATCATTCAATATGTAGATAGGAAATCATCATGAAGGTAATGAAAACATAATTCCTTCATTCTCAATAATAAAAAATACTTATATACACTTATTTACATACAAGTGTTCTGAATATTTGAGTTTTTCTCTATAGTTTTATTACAACCACATTTTGCATCCTTCACTTGACATTCAGTTCATTGAGTATTTGTCCCACTTGTTCCCTGCAATGTTCTTTTTCCATCTATTTATTTCATTACTTTTTCTTCCATTTCTATCCACTGATGTGATCTCCATCCTTCCTTGCATTCTATTTCGATTAGTTGTGCCCTGATCCATTGTCCTTGTTGTGCCATTAACACTATTTTTCTTCACTTGTTTTGACTATTCCCCTTACCAGTTTGTTCTGCTATCACTTCATCTAGTCTTCAATCAACATGTTTTCCAACCATTCACCATTGTCACTAGATTTTTTGTGTCCTTAATGCTAAGTGTGATGTTCGTTCCATATTATATTTCATCTATTGTCTTGTACTATTCCTGAATATCACGTTATGTCTGTCATCATTTCTCGACCATCTGTTAGACTAGGCAGTAACTCGTCAACACAAATTGATTTGTATATTACATTACTTTAGGTTGGTCTTTATTATATACATGAGGGAGAGACTGTTCACTTCATCTCCCGATGACTGTTCATATTACTTATTATTTATTTACATTATATTCACCCAATCTTGATGATTAGGTGTCAACATTCCCCCCCTTAATCTGAAGGGATGTTGGTGAGTACAAGCATCATTCTGAATTGTTCAAGCTTTTCTCTTCCAAGAGCTTTGGTGAAGATGTTTGCAATTTTCTCATTAGTGGAACAATGACAGAGATGGATTGTTTTGGCCTCAACATGATGTCGAATCAGATGGTATTTAGTATTAATGTGCTTTGTTTGATCATGGAACTTTGGGTTCTTGGCCAAATTTATTGCAGAGGTATTGTCAATCATGAGTGGAGTTGATTGTACTTGTTTTACCTGCAAATCTTCAAGAATTTTCCCGAGCCACAAAATTTCTTTCGTTGCTTCCATTGCCGCCACGTATTTTGCTTCTATTGTGGAATCTGCTGGAACTGATTGTTTGTGTGATCTCCAGGAGATAGCGCCTAATCCAAGACTCATAGCATATCCTGAAGTATATACACCATTTTCTTTGTCTCCATCAAAGTCTGAATGAGAGTATCCAATCAAGCTGAAGTTGTTCACCTATGTATACTTGATTCCAAAGTCTTGAGTTCCCTTCAAGTACCTTAGAACTCCTTTTGTAACAGACCAATGCCCCTCACAAGGCTTTTTCATAAACCTGGAGAGGATTCCAATAGCAAATGAAATGTCTGGTCTAGTAGTAGTTAGGTAGTTGAGACTTCCTACAAGCTGTCTATACTTTGTTGCATCCTCAAATTCTTTTCCTTCAATAGATGTGAACTTTAAGTTTTTTTCCATTGGAGTGGTAAGAGGATTACATTTTGTCATGCCAAACCTACTCAACAAATCTCCAATGTACTTCTTTTGAGAAAGAAATATGGACTTCGGACGTTGGGTTACCTCAATACCAAGATAGTAATGAACATAGCCCAAATTAGTCCTTTCAAAACTTTTCCCCAATTCCTTCTTTATGGATGCAATGTAGCTTTCATTGTTCCCTATCATCAAAAGATCATCTACATATACCACAAGATATACAACTGTCTTGCCAACTTTCTTGACAAATAAAGTTGCATCATCAAGATCATAATGTTTGAAATTGAGTTTAAAAAAATGCTCAGTTAGTTTTTCATACCAGGCTCGCGGTGCTTGTTTGAGGCCATACAAGGACTTCAAAATTTTGCATACTTTATGTTCATGTCCTTTCACAGAAAATCCTACAGCCTGGGACATAAAAAAATTCTCTTTTAGATCTCCATTAAAGAAAGCAGCTTTTACATCCATTTGATGGACTTTCCAACCATTTTGAGCTGCTAGGGCAAAGAGGGTCTGGATGGTAGCCCATTTTGCTGTGGGGGAAAAAGTCTCCTCATAATTGACCCCTTCCTTCTATGCAAAACCTTTTGCCACAAGCCTAGCTTTGTGCTTTGCAAGTAAGCCATTAGCTTTATACTTGTTCTTGTGGACACACTTGCAGCCAATTGGTTTGGTTCCTAATGGAGGATCAAACAACTTCCAAGTGTCATTATTTATGAGGGAATAATACTCCTTTTGCATCACTTCTTTCCATTCATCATGAGAAGTAGCTTCTTTGAAGGAAGTTGGTTCAAAATCTATAGACAAGTTCAATTCAAAATCATAAGAAACATCCATATCAACAGGCGAATTAGAGTCATCTACATCACCTCCATTTTTCCGGTTTGAATTTCTAGTTCCTGTCTTTCCAACCTCATCAAGATGAAAACTTTCAAGTGTCTTTGTCAACCACTTTGGGGGAACTTTCTCATATGGTCTATTCTCCTCCGTTGATTGAGTTGGGACTGAATCAAGATTAAGTCTTCCAATTCTATTAATCACATCACTTAAAGCATCATTCGTTGTTGGAGTTTCATGTAGGGGAGATTGTTCTTCAGAAGAAGATTCCACATGTTGATCTAGTATAGGAATCCCACCTTCAAGATCTGGAATCTGATTATCAAATTCGTGAAATGATTTTGCTTTTACGAATCTATCCAAGTGATCAAGTTGCCGCTCAGCAACATTGTCAGTTTTGGATGATTCAAGAAAAATTACGTCTCTAGATACAACAAACTTTTTATTTACTTCATCACAAAGACGATATGCTTTGGAGGTGTTTGAATACCCCAAGAAGATATATTTACGACTTCTAGCACCAAGTTTGTTTTTATGTACCTTTTGTATCAAGGCATAACAGGTGGAACCAAAGACCCTGAGATGCTTTACCGAAGGAACATGTCCATACCACATTTCATATGGAGTTTTGTTTCTAATAGCATTAGATGGACATCTATTCTTTATGTATATAGCACATAGAACAACATCAACCCAAAACATTATCTTTACATTTTTGAATAAGAGCATGGATCCTACCATATTTAGGATTTTCCTATTCATTCTTTCAACCACACCATTCTGTTGGGGATTATAAGGAACAATTGTTTGATGTTTGATCCCATGTCGGCGAAGATAGTTTCCAAATTCATTTGAAGTGTATTATTTTCCATTATCAGTGTGAATAGACCCAATATGAGATTGTGCAAAATTTTCAATCCATTTATGAAACTTCTTGAATGTTTGAAAAGCATCAGATTTCTTCTTCAATAAATAAACCCAACACATTCTGGTGTAGTCATCAATAAATGTCATCATATATTTAATTCCATTTGTAGAAGGAATAGGCATTGGACCGCATAAATCTGAATGAATGAGTTCAAGTTTTCTATGTGCTCTTGAATGTGAATCATGAAAAGACTGTTTACTATGCTTTCCTAGAATGCAAGCATCACATTGCTTAAATTTCCTAGGAATTGTAGGCAAACCAGCGACACCATTTTTCTTCAACAAGCGGAGGCTGTCATAGTTAAAATCTCCGACTCTAACATGCCATAAAAAACTTGATGGAGGTGTACCTTCTTCATGATAAGAATTATATGAGAAATGTTGTGCACGAGCAGAGGTACCTTGTAGCTTGAGAAGCCTTTCTTCTTCTATTCCCCTCATGACAAGTGAGTGGTCAAATGTTTTTCTCACCTCAAGCTTTCAATCAAACATATGAATGGATTGACCTTGCTGGCAGATGTGGACCAAGGACAACAAGTTTCTCTTCAGTTGTGGGAGATAGAGAACATGATGCAGAAGAAAGTTTGGAAGACCAGTCAATTGAAGCCTGATTGTGCCAAGCCCTGATGGCTTGATTTTTGATTGGTCTGCAAAGTATACTGCTCCATAAACATTGTCAGTAAATTCTTCAAAAAAATATTTTCTATGAGTCATGTGGCAGGTTGCTCCTGAATCAAGCAACCAATCATTTTTCCAAGAAGAAAATGAAGCATGAAATAAATCTTCATTTACTCCAATATTACATTGTGCCACAACATAGTGAGCCGATTCAGGTGCTTTACCTCTGTCTGTATCATCAATTTTACCTTTCTGTTGGTTTCTTCGCTGCTCAATTTTTTCCCATGGTAACTTGCACGTAGAGGCATCATGCGATCCATTTCTTTTGCAGCGTATGCAGTGCAAATCTGCCTTTTCTCCTTGACAGTGTCTGCCCCCCATACCTCTGAAATATCTTCCTCTTCCTCTTTGACCACCTCTTGCTCTGGAAGAATCTTGAGCAGGATTCTTTTATTTATGAGCAAGGCACAAGCCTCTTCAAAAGATTCAGGGGTTGTCTTCTTTCCAAAAGCTTTCTCTCTTTCAACAAACTTTTTCACAAGAGAGTCAAAGGTGATATCTTTGAGATTTCCATTTGCTTGCAATGACTCAAGATAATTGGAGTAAGTAGGATAAAGTTCCTTGAGAAAAGCGATAAGAGGAATATCCAATTCAACCTTAGTGGATTTGGTATCATGCATTATAGATTTTACTTCGGATGTAAGAGCAAGAGGATCATTATTTTGCAATTCAAGAGTGAAGAGTTTAAACATGAGTTGAACAACTTCAAGTGCAGAATGTGAGTCATAGAGTTCTTTCAGCTTTTATAAGGCCTCAAAAGCATTTGAAAATGGAGAAATATGGTGATTCACCTCTTAATTTACAGATGTTGTGATTAATGCATAAGCTTTGTTGTTCTTGTTTTCCCAAATGACAAGCTCTTTGTCTGAGGTAGGCTATTCTGGCTCTTTGTCTCTGTCTCCAACACACACTCCTTTCCACAACTCATTGAAAATAAGGGTGTGTTTTATCATCCAGGACCACTCAGGATACTTCTCCTTGCTAGTGAGAACTATTCCCACAATGGATATGATTGAATGCGTTGTAAAATCTTGTACTGTAAAAAAATTGTGTACTGTAAAAAGAAATATACTTCTGCTGGAAAAAATGTGCTTCAGAATAATACAGCCTTATTATTCCTTATTGATTAGGTAAGAATTTTATTTAATATACAAAGAGTAAAACTTTATTCTATATAAAATGTCAACTGCTCAAATGCCTATCATAACTTGAATTCTAATGTAATTGGAATTTGTCAAAAAAATGGACGGATGATTTTCTCAAAAATGAATGGTATCAAAGTGTTCACTTTTCACGGCATGCAGGTGTGCTGATCATACTTTATAATCACGCTCTTAAATAAATCTTCATGACATTAATCTTTAAAAAATAAATCTCTATTAAAGAAATCTCCTCACCCCACACATATATGAGAAATCTGGTAATACGGATTTGTCCAAGAACAAACCCAAGCCTCCGATGATGTCCAGGACATCAGCAACAATGCTCTCAATACAATAGCCACACCATGCTCTCAACGCAGCGGCTACACCATGCTCTCAATGCAACAACTACACCATGCTCTCAACGCAACAGCTACACCATGCTCTCAGTAATTCTGTAATTCTCTCAACGCAGCAGCGTGGAATGAGCAACGGTTCAACACTCCATCATGACACATGGTAGAGATGGCCTTCAGTCCACTTAGAACAATTATGCAGCAATACAATTATGCAGTGGGCGCAGAACTATTATGCAATAATACAATTATGTAGTGGGCGCAGAACAATTATGCAGCAATACAATTATGCAGTAGTTATAAAACATACCACATGGATAGTATGGCAGAGAGCCCAGGGAGCGCAAAGAATAGAGGGACATAATATGGCAGAAAACTGATACAAGGAGTTACAACACAAAAGCTAATTTTGGGAGCTGGCTCTGATACCATGTTAGACCAGGCAGTAACTCCTCAATACAAATTGATTTGTATATTACATTACTTCAGGTTTGTCTTTATTATATACATGAGGGAGAGACTATTCACTTCATCTCCTGATGACTATTCATATTACTTATTATTTGTTTACATTATATTCACCCAATCCTGATGATTAGGTGTCAACACATCAGGATTTTTCCGTCGTCCTGTCCCTATGAATTGTAGGGATTTTGGAAATTTTATTAAATATATTTCAATATAATTATATAATTCATTATATAGTTTATATAGCTCGTAATTATATATATATATATATATATATATATATATATAATTTTATTTTTATTTTTTTTCCCATGGAAAAAGTCATAATTTTATTCATAAGACAAAATTACATTTTGTAGATGCTAAAGAGCATATGTAGATGATCTGTTCGTATTTTCACAGAAACCAAAAAAATAATAAAAAAAAATGCTATTCTTTTCTCCCTTTCTTTTCCTCCACCTTTCTCCATCCTACAGTGTTGGGGGTAGTAGTTATAATGGATAGCTGATTTTTGGTTATAGTTATGGGAGAGTCCTTGTCTGACTCAGATCCTTCTCATCCATGAGTTCTCTTGTTGCCAGATATTTCCTTTCCTGTGGGCTGGGAAGCTTGTTGCTGCAAAGGGTTACTGGGGGTTTCCTCTTTCCTTAGTGCACTTTTCTAGACTTTTTGTTCATCCATTTCTGCTTTATATTTTGTAATCTATGTTATGTCTTCTTCTTCATCGAATGGCTCCATATGTTGCCATCCTTTAGGCTTCCTATATTGCTTCTTATTCCATTTGGGGGTGTTTCTTTCCTGTGGACAAGCACTAAGGAGGTGACCTGTTTGTAGACATCCACAACATCAGAATGTTGTATTTTCGCAATCCAAGGGTTGTATCCACTGTGTATTATTGAAATTCAGTGTTATACTTTCTGGTAGTCCCTGGCTGAGATATACTTCAACACAAATTCTGGAGAAAGTAAATATTCCCTTTGTGAATCTGTCTCCATCATTCTTTAGAAATTTACCCAAGCTCTTCCCTACCACAATTAATACCTCGTGATGCCAGAACTGTAATGGAAGGTTGTGCAACCTAATCCAGGCTGGAATCTTTGATACCACCATTGTGTTGGGATCGAAATATGGAAACCAATGGGTTATGAAGAGCCCTGTACTACCCTAGAACCATGGTCCCTTGTTGAGGATATATTCCTTTTCCTGTTCTGTATTAAATCTTACTATAAAAAAACCCTTAGGGCATAAGTATATTTCACAGTTTGGTGTCCATGTAGTGTGAATCGAGTGGTGTGAACATTAGATTTGGGCCAAAATCCATTAAATCTACAGATAACTAAGTGGGAATAAATATCTGAGTACAAATCATTTACCTCAGGAATTGCAATGGTGAGAGAAGGATTCTCTGTTTTTTGTTCTACAATGTATCACCCGAGAAGTTCAAGCATTTTTGTTGGTTTGGTATTCACTTTTCCTTTACCTTTGACTACATCTTTGAAGGGTCCTATGTTCTTTGAGCTGGTCCCAGAACATCCACCCCATAGATGGAGATTGATGATGATGGTCGAGTCTATAGTTATGTTGTAATCCTAAAGGGTGTAGTTATCCTATAAGATGTGTCCCATGTGGAATAGATATGGCCCATGTACTGGTATACCAAGGAGGTTCTGGATTTTATATCTTAGATCCTAGATCCTACAGCCCTTCCAAAGCCTCAAGCAATAATTTCGGCCTTCCGATGTTTTGATAAAGAACTGTGTGAGATTTGTCTCTGTAGGGTATGAATCCATCTGAGAATGACCTCGATCTGTTGCCCAGATCATCTTGTTCCAAACCACTAGGTCACCACCGTTCTGCTTGCCTTTCAGGCATCCTTCTATATTTTAGACCTGTGATTCAGGGCATAGAGGTATCTTGGCAATTGCCTCCGCCGAGATTTGAACTTTGTGTGGGATGCTCGGTCTTATATGTGCCTGATCTATTAGATCATTTACAGATCTTGTTTTTATCAGATCTCGTTGTCCCATTGCTTTCTCCCCAAGCTTTATCTGGATCCAGCCGATCTGATCACTACTAGTCTGCTTGCTTTCTCTTTGTTTTGGGTCTGTGATCTTGGACAGAAAGATGACTTGGATCGTGTAGTCCTCCCAATATGGTTATGATGTGGGCCATTCATTCTCCATGATGCAAGATCTATTAGATTGGTGGGAAATCTAAAATTTAAACTCCCTTCCACAGTGGGAAGGATCCACCCGAATCCATGTAATAGCCATGCAGGGGTAGCATAATCATGCTCAGGTTCATGGCAAGGGAGCACGAATGGAAAAATGTTCCAGGCCTCCGAGCTAATAGCACATAGGTCGACAGATCTAGCACTGTACCCATCAATTGTCCCTTGATCATGGGCCTGATCAGTCGTTATGAAGACAACTGCATAGAACCCTGCTCCTCTAGTTTCTACATGTGCCTTGCTGAAGAAAATGACTATTTTCTCAGAATTCTAGTTTTGTATCCATGGTTGCCCTCTCAAGAGAGTGGCTGTAGATTGTAGGCTTGGTAGATTTGCGCTTAAACCTTGGCAAGTAGCATAGATAGCTGGTTTTGAGGTCCCCGCAACCTCTCTCCATCCTTCAATGCTCTGGTTCTCGCCCCTTCTTCCCCTTTCGATTTATTGTGCTTAAGGGAATAGGTACAACTACAAAATGATGGAGGACTCAGGCAATGGTCTCTCCGCTATGAGTGGGGACGCAGCGCCACCATTGGAGTTGCTACTGCTTAGTGCGTCCTATGTGCCTGGGGAGCAGTGCAAGTGTGGACGCGCAGGATTTCATGGCTCCGAGGGTTTCAAATATTATTTTATTAATAATTGTATAACTGATAGCTATATAATTCAATTATGTATTTAATTATATCTATATATATATATATATATATATATATATATAGATAAAGAAAATATTAGGAGGAAGAAGTGCATTTTTCCAAATCAGGAACAAAATGGTAAGCAACAAGGAGTTACAAGATGACATTAACCACTATAGAGATGAAGTTAATAACATGCGATATTGTCTCAGTAACTTAGAAAAATCACAAACTGAATTTAAGGAAGAATAAAAGAAGTTGACATTGATAATGGAGAAAATACTAGAAAGAGGTGACAAAATTGATGAAACTACCAAAAGGCTCAATGATCATAGAAAAAAATTTAAATAGTTAATGGAGAAGGTGGACACACTAACAATTCAAACTTTTCAAACACCAAATTCTAACCCAAAAAATGGAAATAGGCATGAAACTTTAGATCCACCTAAGATATATTTTTTTAGGTGACTAGTATTACACTAGGGTTTCAAAAAGAAACCATCAATGAATCAAGAATTACTACCAAAGTATGAGGATAAGGATCACAGAGGAGTACTTGTTTGGGTCAACAAGATGGAAGGAATTTTCAAAGAAAATCCACTGTCAGGTGAAAGAGACAATATAATGACCACTTCCAACACCTCCAAAGGTGAATCTTATGGCTACTTCCTCTAGTGGTAGAAAAATTGTGATGTTCATTCCTTTGATTGGAAAGGATTCACTACAACAATATTAAATATATTCCATGATGAGGAGGATGACGACCTATATAAAAAATGTATGCTTCTCAAATAGAAGGGATCTATAAGTGATTATACACACGAATGGGAAGTATTAGTGATATGACACATCCGATGCACTAAGGATCAGCTATTGAACATGCATATTTGTGGACTAAAGGACTATATTTTTGTTGAATTGAAATTATGCGAGCCAAACATTATTGAATACACTAAAAAAAAAAAATATTATTCAACAAAAAAACAACATCAACAGGCCACGAAGATGAAACCCAACAACAATACTCAGGTAAGAAAGAGATAATAAAATGTAGATATTGTGGAGACAACTGGTAATCAAGACATAGATGCATGAATAAGATATATATACTTATTAAGTCGAGGAGACAAAGACTCAAGGAATGATTCATAGAAAAGGATAATGAATAAAAACAACTACTACAAGTGTGGGAAAAACTAGACACTGGGACATAAATGTGAAGACATCTCCTTATGCTACTACAAAATAGTAGATGGAAAGCAAGTATAAGTATCAAATTTTGATGAAGATATCATTATAACGTACAATGCAGATTCAAACCCTATGGAAACATCACAAATCACATCATTGGTTAAAATGTCATGTGTTGAGCAAAATCAAGATGAAGAAAGAAATTTCTCAAAAGACCAAAGACAACAAGCAAATTAAAAATGCATTCCACCACACCTATGAAAACAGAGAACCCGATCTCCAAGAAGAAAGAACACTAAGCTTACAACACCCATGACAAACATGACAAAGAGATTATAACCTAAAACCATGAAGCTTAAAGGGATCATACGAGACAGAAATTTGAATATACTTGTAGATTCTGGTAGTACTCATAATTGTATAAATTTTGATATTGCTAAACCACTAAATCTTTGTGTGTGCCTAATCAAGGACCTAACCATGATTGTCACTATTGGGAAAAGGTTTGAGGAAATAGGAGACTATCATAATGTTTCAATCCAAATACAAGAAATAGAACTACAAAAAGTGGTCTATGCCTTACCACTCAAAGAAATGGATATAATGCTAGATGAAAAATGGTTAACAAAGTCAGGAATCTATACTACAGACCTTGAAGAAAAAATCATACATTTTAATTGGCAAGGTAAACAATGTAAATTATATGGTGTTAACACTCCCAACCTCAAAGAATATGGAAATACATGTGATAACTTCACTAACACATGAGGCACAAACAAATCAAACTCATAAAATAAAAATAGATGCCATTCCATAACAACATGTTCAACTATATAAAAGCCTACGTATTATACTTTGAGGGAAGATAATTTATGAGAGGGTGACAATGTTATGAATAAAATCATCCATAAAATATTAAATATAGTAATAATAATAATAATAATAATGTAATTAATTAACAAATTTAGAAAGATGGAGAGTAGGAGTATAGAAAGAGATAAGAGAGAGAGGTGGAGGCATCGGGTAAGAGAAAAGGAGAGAGGGAGAGATTGAGAGAGTTGACAAGGAATAAGATATATATCTATATCTATATATATATATATATATATATATATATATATATATATATATATATATATATATATATATATATATATATATATATAGATAGATATAGACAGAGAGAGAGAGAGAGAGAGAGAGAGAGAGAGAGAGAGGGTAGGAAGATTAAGGTAGGAAGTATATAGAGAGGGAGAGAGTATAAGAAGAGAGAGATATAGAGGGAAGAATAGAGAGAGTGGTGGACATAGAGTGTGAGAGAAGGATAGAGGGAGATATGGAGAGATTGGATGGGGGAGAGGTAAATAGAGAGGGTGATAGAAAAAGTGAGTGAGAGATACATAAAAAGAGAGAAGAAGAGATGGAGAGAAATAGATGAACATGTACTGGAAATAAAGAGAGAGAGAGAGAGAGAGAGAGAGAGAGAGAGAGAGAGAGAGAGAGAGAGAGAGAGAGAGAGAGAGAGAGAGAGAGAATATTGAGTGAGTGGAAAGAGATAAATGGGGGATTTAAATAAGTAAGAAGTGAGATACACAAATAGAGAGAGAGATAGGCAAAGAGAGTGGGAGAGATAATGAGGTAGGGAGTGAGAGGTATAGGGGATAGAAAGAGAGAGAGATGATGTAATTTTATAGGAAGAGGGAGGAAGATAGAGGGACAAAGAGGTAGGTAAATATGGGGGGAAGAGAGGGATAAAGAGACAAGTTGGCTCGCGAAACAAAGAGAAAAACAACAAAATAGTGATGGAAAGAGATAAAGCTAAAGGTGTGATAGCAAGGAAGGAAAGAAGTGCGAGTGATAAAGGTGATCAAAATTGGATAATTATATTTTTTTCATCCATCTTGATGCATTTGGGATGGAAAACATAGAGGAATCATCTCACATGACAATTTTTACTAGTAGGACTCAGTTTGGCAAAACGGGGTCTGAAACCTTCTGGGATCATTTTGAGGAATCAAATGACATTTTTTTGGGGTAAAATTTTGTTGCTAAAGCACCACACATTTTCATTCTATTCTACACATTGAAATCTCTCCAACGATGCAAGAATCACATCAATTAGAGTCTGTATGAAAAAGTTATGCCACTTAGAAGTTGACCTTCTTGTTTTCACACCTATAGTTGGGGAGGATGTTGCGTTAGCCCCCATAATTCATGGAAAAGGGGCTAGCCACATGTTTTTGATGTAAAATACTCTAGAAGAGTCTATTTTGTAACTCTAGTTAAGATTTAATGTATTCAAATTTAACTAGTAGTAGGCTATGGGGATTTGTTATAATTAGGTCACTAAGAGGAAGAGGCATTCCATTCTTTCAAGAACATTTTGTTCCATAGTTGAGAAAAGATATCTAGGAGATATAGGTGGTAGAGAACAAATAGAGTATTTGCGCACTGTATCAGCACACATGCCACAGGCGTTACTTCTTTGTACCTAAAGCCATATTTCCAGACAGAGAAAGAGAGCAAAGCAGCCTCAACTTCCAGCTGGGTTTTCTCCTGAAAGGGTTTCACAAAGAGAATGTATTGTGTATTATGTGTGTGTGAGCTTATTTTTTCATCCTCTACTTTCCTACTTGATTTAATTTTACATGCATGCACTAATTACATATAATTTTATAGATCTAGCAATTAAATATAACTATAATAGTGTATAATCTCATATTTTTAATATAATATTATCATATATGTTGTGATGAACTGTCTACTGGAATATCCATGGAAGTATATGGATAATTTGGTATCAGAGTAGTTTTCTTTGTATATTTTGTGGAGATTGCATGGATCTAGAATAATGAGGCCAAAAATTGTAAAACAGTAATCATGGGCGGTGAATCTGTAAATCAACATCGAGATCCTACAAAGGGGAGGTTTTCTATGAACCAATCCCTACATAAAGTGGAAGAAAAAGTCAATATCAAGACATACCATGTTCAAATCGACACTCCAAAGCTGAACCACTGGTTGCATAAATTGGAAGTTTATTTTAGTGTGCATCCAATCGAGGAAGTGCAGAAGATCTCATTTGCGTAGCTGAAATTGGAGGTCCATGCACTGACTTGGTGGGAGATCCACAAGGAAACCCTGACGTCAAAGGGAGAAACTCTATTGACTAAGTGGGAGGATTTCAAAACCATCATTAAGTCACAGTTTTATCCCATTGGGTATGTGGAAGACCAGTGGATCCAGTGGCATTACTTTAGGCAAAAGTCGGGCCAATGCATGTAGGAGTAAACCAAAAAAATTAGAAAGATGGCTATAATGTTGGGTATCTCTCCAAAGAATCCAGATGTACTCCTTGAGTATTTGGGGGGTATGCACCACCATCTTGGTGGGCAAGTGATTTTTTTCAAGCCCAAAACGGTGGATGAGGCTTGTGTACAGGCACAATACCTGGAGAACATAGGCTTGAATAGAGCGCAATCAAGTGGATTGAATAAAATGGAACAACAAGGTGCTTCTAAGGATGGGAAGAAGAAGAAAAAAGGGGGAAAAGATAAAAATATGGTAGCCACAACGCACCAGTGAAAAGATTTTGGCAACCATTGTAACCACTGCAACATTGATGACCATACATAGGAGATGTTCTGGAAGTTGCATCTAGAGCCAAACCAAAAGAACGAGAAGAAATATAATGAGAAGAAACTTCTCATGGCCACTGATTCGAGCAACCAAGTTGAAATAAACTCGAACGTGGATGAGAAGCTCATATATACATCACTGTAGAAGGAGGTGAATCTGAGTAGCCTTCAACAATAGGAAGAGAAATAAATGACCAAAGTCTTCCATGTATAGATACAGGTCAAGAAAATGAAGATTGATGCTCTGTTTGACTCAGGATCGCCGGAAAATCTCATTGTAGGAGATATGTTCAAGAAGTTGGGGTTGGAAGTTTTTGATCATCCAAACCCATATCCACCTGGATGGCTACATAAGGACGTCGATTTGAAGGTAACAAAACAGTGTAAAATTAGATTTCCAATCAATGGTGTTTGGAAGTCCATACATGTACATGCATGATGCAATATTTATGAGGAGAGATAACTAGTACTGTCTCATCAAGACTGAAAACCATTCATCATATACACGCACAAAGGAAAGTCAAAAATTTCATTGGTAAGTGCCAACCAAGCTAATAAATTGATTAGTTCTAGCAAGAAGTATGTTTTATTATTCTTAAGAGAAAATCAGTCTATAGAGGAGTCAATAAGAGGCAAGGCATCCCTAGAGGGGTGTACTAAGAAACAGAAAAATTAGTTTTAGGAGTTGTTACAAGCATACAAGGATGTGTTCCAAGAGCCTAAAGGGATACCCCTAAGAGATAAGTGGAGCATGAGATCGAACTATTTACAGACTCCCCATTGCCAAATATTGGGTTGTACAGGAAGTCTGTTATAGAAGAAAGTGAGGTGAAGAAAGAGTTACAACAACTACTAGAATAGGGTGTCATTCGACGAAGTACATCACCATGTGGGTCACCCATCATTATTGTGCCAAAGAAGGATGGGACTTGGAGGATGTGTATAGATTACAGGACATTGAATAAAATCATGCTTAAGACAGATACCCCCTACCCAAAATAGATGATCTGCTAGATCATTTGCAACAAGAAAATTATTTCACCAAGTTGGAATTGAAGTCAGGATATCACCAAGTTCGAGTCAAAGAAGAAGATCAATGGAAGACCACCTTCAAAACGAGGCAAGGTTTGTATGAGTGGTTAGTTATGCCTTTTGGCCTATGTAATGCACCAACTACATTTATGAGATTAATTAATGATGTATTGCACCCTTTTAAAAATTCATTTGTTATTTTCTATTTGGATGATATATTAGTATATAGTGATACCTAGGAGGAGAATATTTCACATTTGATGCAGGTGTTAGAAACATTGAAGAAGCACCAGCGACTAGAATATCTGAAGAAGTGTGTGTTTGCGGAACAGTCATTGGTGTATTTGGGATATGTGATTGGTGGAGGAGAACTGAACATAGATCCTTCCAAGATGGAGGTCATCATGAAATGGTTGGTGCCTACTAATGTTACTGGGGTTAGGAGATTCATTGGGGCAACATAGTACTTGAGGAAATTCATAGCCTCATTTCCAATGGTAGCATCACTGCTCTACGCCATAACAGAAACTGGAAATAGTTTCTAGTGGGGAAAAGGGCAACAAAAGGATTTCAATGAGTTAAAGAAGAAGATAAGTGAAGCACCAATTATGGCATTACCAAAATTGCAATGAGCCTTTGAAGTGGAGACAAATGTGAGTGGGTATGTTATGGGAGTTGTCTTGATGCAAGGACGAAGGCTAGTTTGCTATCATTCTGAAGTATTTCATAGGGAAATTCTTAACTATCCTACCTATGATAAGGAGTTTTATGCCATGATGCAAGCTATGAAGAAGTGGAAGAACTATCTGGTGGGAAAGGAGACAATAATCCACATATATAACTAGTCATTATAGTATATGCAAGCCCATAGTAAGCTACACAAACTAGGCATTACAAGTGGATGGGGTTTTTACCATAGTTTCATTTGGTGATCAAGTATAAGAAGGGAAGAACAAACAAGTTCTCTGATATGCTTTCAAGGCCACCCACAACAAAGACTACAATGTTGAGGACACTTGTGCACATGGAGCCACTCACCCATGATGCATACAGAGAGGCATATTCAGAAGATGAGGACTTCAAGGAGGTGTATGAGTAGTTGCAGAGTCAGAGTCATGTGCACAATGGCGGCAACATCGTTGACTAACATCTCCATTATGGGTTACCCTACAGGCTAGATAAGCTATGTGTTCCTAAAGGTGAGCATTTGTAGTTGATTAAAGAGGCTCACACCTTCAAGGTTGCATGGCACTTTGGTGTAGGGAGGACCATGGCTAACTTGCAGAGGTATGTGTATTGGCCTAAGATGCAAAAGAAGGTAGCTAGGTTCATAAGAGGATGCATGGTTTGTTGTACTAGCAAGCCTAGCTACATGAAACAAGGTGTGTATCATCCCTTACCTATACCTACTCATCCTTGCGAAAGAATTTCCATGGACTTTGTGGGAGGTTTATGGATAACCAAGAAGGGACATGACTACCTGTTCATGGTAGTTGACTAGTTCAGCAAGATGTGTGTTCTGATGCCTTGTAAAAACATCATTGATGGAAAAGAAGCAACAAAATTGTTCTTTGGACAGGTCTGGGTACACTTTTGGATACCAAGGAGCATCATTTTAGATAGGGATACAAGATTTCTCAGTGCATTCTAGACTATATTGTGGGAGAAAATGGATGCGAAGTTGAAGAGATCTATAGCTTTTAATTCACAGACATATGAGCAAACAGAAGAAGTCAGAATGTCTTTGGTGCAGCTTCTGAGTGGTTACAACCAGAAGCATCTGAAGATCTGGGATGAAAATATAGTATATATAAAACATTATTATAATAGAGCGGTCCACACTTCTACAATAAAGTCCCCATTTGAAACTTATTTTGGATATTTTCGACCTTCACCTTTGGATACTGCATATGGGTAGTAAGGAGGAGTGAAGGATGACCTTATAGGAGATGCTTTGAGGGCTAAACTTTTTATAGAGAAGATCAAGCAGATCCATCTACAGGTACAAGAAACACTACAAAAGTCATAGGTGAAGTATAAGGTTAGGCATGGTCAATACAGAATGGAGAAATCATTCAAGGTGGGAGACAAAGTATGGTTACAATTGAACAAGGACAGGCTGCAGGGGCCTGGTAAGAAAATCAAGGCTCTAAGGTATCGTCATTTTGAGATACTGGAAAAGGTGGTGATAATGGATATCGACTCAGTTTACCACCATATATGGGGATTTACTCAATTGTAAATTTAGAGAATTTGAAACTCTATTAGCCTTCCATGCTAGACCAGGAAGAGGAACAACTCCTACCTTCTATGGAGGATTTGGCACCAGATACTCAAGTAGACCTGAAAAAAGATACAGTTTTGCAGAAGAGGTATAGAACTACAATATAAGGGAAATAATACCTTTGGTAGATTAGGTTGGAGGGACAACTTCCATGTAAAGCTAAATGGTACACCAGAGAGAAGGTGGACAAAAAATTTCCTCATCTCATTTAGTAAAAGCTTTTGGGGACCAAAACCCTTCAAAAATGGGTAGTGTGGTCCAAATAGGATCATTATATTTTTTTTCATCCATCTCGATGCATTTGGAGTGAAAAAGGTGGAGGAATCATCTCACGTGAGCTTTTTTACTCACAGGGCCAATTTGGTGAAACGTGGTATGAAACCTTACGGGAGAATTTTGAGGCATAAAATGAATTTTTTTGGCATTAAAACTTTTCCGTTTTGGCGCTGCAACTTTTCATACTATTTTACATAGAAATATTTCCAACTGCACAAGAATCATGTCAATTAGAGTCCGTATGAGAAAGTATGCTAGTCAGAAATTGACCTTCCTATTTTCACACCTATAGTTCGAGAGGATGCATAATCAACCCCATTATTCATGGAAAATGGGTTAAGCATGTGTTTGTGATGTAAAAATCTCTAGAAGAGTCTATTTCGCAACGCTAGTTAGGAGTTGATTTAGTCAAACTTAACCACTAGTAGGCTATCAAGCTATGTTATAACCGGGCCACTAGGAGGAAGAGGCATTCCATTCATTTGAGAGAATTTTGTTCCATAGTTGAGAAAAGATATCTAGGAGAGATACGAGGTAGAGCACACAGAGAGGATCTATGTACTCTAGCAGCCCATGGGCCACAAACATTACTTCTTTGTATCTACATCCATAATTCCAGATAGAGAAAGAGAGCGAAGCGACCTCACCTTCCAGCCAGTTTTTCCCCTGAAAGGGTTTCCCAGAGAGAATATATTGTGTATTATGTGCGTGTGAGCTTATTTATTCATTCTCTACTTTTCTGCTTGATTTACTTTTACATGCATCCACTAATTACTGTTAATTTTACAGATCAAGAAATTAAATAAAACTATAATAGTATAGAATCTCTAATTTTTAATATAATATTATTAGATATGTTGTGATGAACTGTCTAGTAGAACATCCATGATAGTTTTCATATCAAAAGGTGGGAGGGGAGAGAGAGGGAAGAAGAGAGAGACAAAGAGAGAGAGTTGTGGGTAGAGAGAGAGAGTGATGGAGGGAATAGGGAGAGATAAAGTGAAAGGGTCATGGGAGAGAGAGAAGGAAAGAGGGATGGACATAGAGACAAATATGGGAGAAGAGATATTGTGAAAAAAAAATATGTAAATGGAAATAGAGAGATAAATAATGGTGGGAAAATAAAGAGTGACATATTGAAAGGAGAGAGAGAGAGAGAGAGAGAGAGAGAGATGCAGGTGAGATGAGAGAGAGATTGATTAGGAGGAGAGGAGAGAGATAAAGAAGCAAGAATAGTGAGATGGATTTAGAGTAAAGATACAAAGAGAGAGTGAAATATAGAGTGTGTGGTGGGCGAGAGAAGGAGAGAGATAATTAGGAAATGAAGGGGAGAGAGTGAGGGAGATAGAGACTGTTATGAATAAATAAATTAATTGATTGAAAATAAATCAAATAAAAAACTAATTAATAAAACACATTAATAAAAATATTAAGTTATGAATGGAAAAGACATGACTATTTAATGTCTATTTAGGCACACTATCATAAAGGCATATATTAAATAATTCATTCATGAATAAAAATATTCATATATGTATTCTACATAATTGTGTTTTCTTATGCTACAGTGGTAATGACACCATGAGATCCATTCATCCTTTTCCAAACACCAATGCACAACTCATGTCATCTGCGACATGCACATTTGTCATGTTTTCCCTCCCCCTCACACCCTATCTATTTTCTATGGGTACATGTTTCCTCTGTTCATTTCTCCCATTGCTAGTCAAATTTTCGACAACACACCATAGTGCCAATCGACCACCGCAAACCCGATTTTCATTGTCTAACTATCATATTATCATTCAGTCAAGCAACACTTTAGTTCTAGCCATCTCTTCATCAAATCAACCAACATTTCGTTCCAGCCACGGTCATGATTTTTCCTAACCAAATTCAACCACCAATCAACTTTTCCATAATCCTCTTCAACCACTGATTTTATTCAATTTTTAATTGAGTCAATTTATAATAAAACATTAATATAGTTTCATATTATAGTTAGTTATATAGGTATATAGTTTAATTATTTATATAGTAATATAATAATAATATAATAAATAACTTATTATTAGCATATATATATATTAAAAAAAAGTGGGTTTTTCCAAGAAGAAAAATCCAAACCCAAAATGGGGAACAATGGCGAGCTACTATCTTAATAGATACCAAGAAGAGCTTGATAGCATATGCCATCATCTCAACAACATCACAAAGAAATAAATAGAGTTGGGAGAAGGACAAAAGGAGATGACTGGAACTCAAAAGAAGTTAGCAGCATATATCAATAAAATAAACAATATTGAAAAAATGTTAGAAGGGTTGCAGAGTCAAGAAAGCAAATATTATGATTATCATTGATGAGCCTTCTTAAAATTGAGAGAGGAAGATAAACATGAAGAAACTCTTAAACTTAAATAACAATGGGAAATAATGGATAAGTTAATAGGAAAGGTGAAATAAGTTTTTTGTATGTCCCTTAAACGCTCAAGAACCAATACCAAGTACCAAATCTCAAAATAGAAATATCACCCAAATCATGAGCTTCTACAAATACACTTCGTAGTCAGTCAATACTATACAAAATTTCTAGAGAAGGACCATCAACAAATTAAAAAGGAGCTACCTAAGTATGTTGGTAAACATGATAGGGGAGATGTTGTTTGGGTCAATTAAATGGAATGCATTTTTGACTCAAATTCACCATTATATGAATATGAGAAAATCATAACAACATCTAACAATTTGGAAGGAGAAGCATATGAATAGTTCTTATTGTAGTCTAACAAATTTGACGACTGTTACTTTTATTAGAAGAAATTTGTGGATGCTTTTCTAACAAGATTCGACGATGAAGAAGAAGAATATTTCTACAACAAATTTATACATCTCAAGTAGAAGGGAATTATTAGTGACTATACCCATGAATGGAAAGTATTGGCTACACGACAAAGAGGATTCACTGAAGAAAAACTACTTAAAATGTATATATGTGGGCTAAAGGATTATAGCAATGCTGAGATAAAACTATGGAAACCTAACACTATAAAATATTTAAGAGATTTTTCAAGGCTTATTCAACCAAAAAATAGATTCAATAAGACATCATTCATAGGTTTCAATAAATTAAACAAATATTCAAAGGAAAAACCAGTTAATAATTTCTTAGATAAATCTAACAAGTATATACCAGCCTAGTTATACGAAGGTAATTGCTACCCAAATCCAAAGAAGAAGAAGGAAGGAAAATGTTGGACATGTGGACATAGATATGCACCAGGTCATAAATGTGACACAAAAAAAATCTACTTGTGAAGAAGAATAGGAGGAAGAATCAAATAGACATTATTTAGATGAAGATACTAACAAGGAAATTAAATCCCCATGCATAGAACTAGAAGAAGAATCCATGCCTAAAATCTCTCTTGCTGCAATCACAAGAATAGTACAACCACAAACATTGATATTAAGAGGACAAATAAAAAATAAAAATCACTGTGTTCTTAGACATAGGAAGAACCCGTAATTTTATACATGTAAATCTTGCAAGGGAAATAAATATATTTTTGTACCTAATGGAAGATGTAAGAGTCATGGAGCAAATGACAAAGAGTAGATGGAGTTTGACATGTGAACATAGATATGCACTAGGTCATAAATGTGACATAGAAAACTTGTACTTTTGAAGAAGAATAGGAGAAAGAATCAAATAGAAATTATTTATATGAAGATACTAACAAGGAAATTAAATCCCCATGGATAGATCTAGAAGAAGAATCCGTGCCTTAAATTTCTCTTGCTGCAATCGCAAGAATAGTGCAACCACAAACATTGATATTAATAGGAAAAATAAAAAAGAAAATGTCACTGTGTTCTTAGACATAGGAAGAACCCATAATTTTATACATTTAAATATTGCAAGGGAATTAAATATATTTTTCTACCTACTGGAAGATATAAGAGTCATGGAGAAAATGGAAAAGAATAGATGGAGTTTGCAAATTCCACAAGGGTAAATTACAATTAAGTAATTATGAATTGGATTCTAATTTCTACATAGTACCCATAGAAGTAGTCATTGTTTTGGAAATACAATGGCTACAAGAGTTGGGAACATATTATATAAATCTTCAAAATCAATTAATTAATTTCAAATGGGATGGTAGAATATATATATTGTTTGGATTCCAACCACATCCTACTTAAATTATATATGCACAACAAATGAAAAAACTCATTCAAAAAGGAGCACTAGTATATATCACATAATGTCAAAGAATAGAGTTATTAATTACAAATGTAGTTCAACCACAACGCCTAGAGAGTGTAGCTTTGGTCCATAGATATAACAAAGTTATTCGAGAATTTCCTATGAAGTTACCACTAGAAAGAAAGATAAAACACGTTATAGAAGTTAAAATGGATGAAAAAACCATTAACATCAAATCATATTGATATCCTCATCATCACACAGAAACATAGAGAGGTTAATTCAAGATATGTTAAAATGTGAAGTTATTACAAAAATAAGAAGTCTGTATGCAACCTCAGTGGTATTAGTTGGAAAAAAATGATGAATCTTTTAGGCTTTGTATAGACTATCAAGGATTAAACAAAATAACTATAAATAAATTCTCATCCCATTCATAGATGAATTGTTATATGAAATTCAGAGAGAAAGGTAGTTATCAAATTTAGATATGAGGCTAAGTTATTATCAAATATGATTAAGGATAGAAGATGTTGAGAAGACTACTTCAACAACTCATGAAGGCCATTATGAATTTAAAGTGATTCCATTTGGATTGACAAATGCCCCAACTACATTTGAAACAACTATGAATGAATGTTTTCATTCATAATTACCAAAGTTTGTGTTAGTTTTATTTGGTGATATCCTTATCTACATTAAAATCTAGAAGGATCACCTCAAGCACCTGGAGAATGTACCTTCCTTGATAGAAAAAAACCAGTTCTATACAAAATTACCAAAATTTACTTTTGTTGTGGAGGAATTCAACTACCTTGGTCACGTTATATCCAAGGAAGTATTCAAGGTAGACTCATGAAAAATCATGGAAATCAAAAGATGCCCAAAATTGAAAAATACAGCAAAACTAAGAGGGCTTATGGGACTAACAAGATATTATAGAATATCTATCAAAAACTATGTGCACTTGACTGCACCCTTGTAAAACTTGTTAAAGAAAAATATTGTTCAATGGGATACCAAATAAAAAGAGTATTCTAAGACATTAAAAGAAGTAATGTCATTTACTCTAGTACTAGCAACACCATATTTTTTCAAGCTTTCTAAGGGAGAATGTGATGCTCTATGGTCTATAATTAGAGTAGTATTAATTCAAGACAATCGCCTAATATCTTCTGAAAGTTGAAATCTAAACAAAAGGGAAAGCATGAATTCTACTTATCATGGATAAATTCTTGTAATCAATACCTCTTGGGAATCAAGTTCTCAATTCGTACATATCGCAATACTCTTCAATGCTTATTACAACAAAAGATAGTATCCATAGAACAAATAACTATATGGAGAAACTCTCCATGTTTCACATTGAAATATTACATAAAAGGGGAAAGGATAACATAGTTGCTGACACACTTGCATGATGGGATGAATACATAACAACATGTGCAACATTAGTAGTAGTTCACATGTGATCATATGATATTTGAACTGAATATGCCAAATATTTGGACTCTTGTTCTATAAGAAAAAATTTAAATCAAAACCCAAAATTTGAAATTAAAAATAATATTTTATTGTATAAAGGTAGAATTTATCTAATCCCATCCTCCAAATTTAAAATGAAGGTTTTAAGGGAAACACATATTTTTCGAGCAATAGGGCATGTTAGATCCATTGAAACATACTATAATACTATTCAATCATTCCGCTGGAAGGGGATGAGTAAGGATATAAATTATCGAATGTGATTTATATCAAAGAAATGAAAATGATAACATGTTAACCCCATGATTACTGCACCCTTTACATATCCCAAATAAGAAGTCAAATGAAATCTTGATGGATTTCATCAAAGCGTTTCATATGTTTCACGAAAAGGAAAGAATATTTTTTGTAATGGATAGAGAAACCAAATATGCACACTTCATGGAAGTTAAGAAGAGAAATTTAGTAAAACAAATTATAGAATTGTACTACAAAAGCATATATAAATTACATGGCCTTCCAAGGGTCATCATCAATGATAGAGACGTTAAATTTAAAGGGAATTTCTAGAAGGATTTTTGTAACTAAAAGGGAATATCCCTTAACATGAGTTCAACATATCATCTACAAATAGATGGATAGAAAGAAATAAGGAATAAATGTTTGGAAATCTACCTTTGCTGTTTTGTAACAAATAATCAAAATAAATGATCTCAATGGTTACATTAAGTGAATGGTTGTATAAATCCACCTACCATTCATTAGCTAAAATGAATACCTTTCAATATTTATATGGTTATGAACCTCCCAAATGGAAGGACTTCGCATTGACTGACTCCAAGTTTTAAGCAATGTACTAGCACCCTGCAATTAACATCAAGGCTCAAAAAGGATCAGAGGGGTAATAAAAGCCTCTCTTAGGCCAAGGTCTAGCCCACATAGCCTTGGAGAGGGCTCTCTCTTTCTCATGCTATCAATCACTTAGGGGACTGATATATCTGGGTCTTAGGCTAGCTATGAATTATCTGAAATTGATTTTTGGTTTAATTTTTTGAAATTGGGTACAGAGGGTAAGTGATATTTTGGGTAAAATTTACATATCAGAATGAGTATGGGAAATAATGTTGTTTGTGACAGGGGAAATCTAGGAAAACTTACTGGCAATTTATCAAAAGTTCATTGTAGCAGAAAGATAAATGGGGTAGGAGGAAAAATGACAAATTGAGCATTAAACTATAGATGAATTCAGATTTTCCATGGAAGAAAAATCACACTTACGATCAGATGAAAACTAAACCAGAGAAAGTACATGAATTCTAAAATAAATTTCTATCAACTAAGTAAGAAGAACTTATACAATATTAAACTACATTTGAAAAAGATCTAAAAACAAAACATATTTGATTCATGAAGGAAAACAAACAGTAAAGCATGACACATGTATTCCCGTTCAAACAAAATTCACCTTCTTCTATTGACTTGGAAAAATAATGCAATACCAAAAACCCTTAGTCTCTTATAGTTCAAACCCATCCTAACCCTTTTTTCATGTATTGTTCTTCTTAAATACAATTAGGAAGAATTTATTGCATGGAAAATAAAAGACCAAATACACTCTATCTTCTATCTACAAAAAAGATTGATACAGTCCTATTTTGGAAACATCATGACTTAAATATTGATAAAAATAAACAACATTGAGTTCAAAAAATGAAAATCTAACTTATCCACACTTATTCGATCACTAACATACTTCTAGAAGGTCCTAAAATGTCAATATGGAAAAATAGGACTGATTGATATAGTTGCATAGTAGGGTGCAATATGTTTCCAACTCGGCATGGTTACAGGTTGTACTAGATAAAATCATGCAGATGGGTACTTTGGAGATGATGTTTTATTGGTTTATGGGGGCTCTAAAATTACTAATCATTGCTTGCGCATCACTTGCACAACAAAAGTGAAAATTTGATCTTGAAATGATAACTACCACCCCAAACTGGCTATAGTGACTAGAAAACCATATCATTCATCCTTATAGCACCCAACATACTTCCAACCTATAGAAATTTGAATTTACAAATTGAATTTCAAAACATTTCAAAAGTTTGTGAGCAAGAAATTGTGGAGAATGGGTCTCCAAGTGACACTTGTAATTCCCAAACCGTAACACCTGTGCAGAAAATGAGATGTTTTTTATAATTTTAATATTCTCAACAAAAACCTCTTTTATGTTTTAAATATTCACTTTTTTCTATTATAAAAATGTGCCAAAAAATAATGGTTGAAATAGGAGGAAAATGTAGAATTTTATTTTTTCAAAACTAGGTCTTCAAGAGCATTTTATCTCTCCAAAACTATAAAACCTATGCAGAAATTGAAGGAATTTTTTATTATTTGGCCTATCTTTCGCAAAAACCTCTTTCATTTTTTATAAATTCCTTTCCATTATGTCACAAACCTATTTTGAAAATGATGGATAAAACAGTGAATTTCAGAGGAAATTACTTAGCATAGTGTAGCAAACCTCCATGGTTCATATGGTTGCAGATGGTTCTCTACAAGGATAAGTGTATATATTTTCTTGAGATGACTTGGTGATGATGTGGTACCCTCTGAGTGCTTCCATCTATGCTTGTTCTTAGTTTTCACAACGGTTTCATGGCGACTATGTGGCTTGCAGCTTTGCTCAATAGGTGCGCAACGACCTTCTTCCACATGAATTATGAATTTAGGGCGTGTAATGGCATGATTATGAGATGTGAATTGAGGTTTGACATGATGATAAATGGTAAATGAGGGGAGTATATGATGGTGAATGATGAATTATGAATGGTGACAAGGGAATGATGACATAGGAATGGTGACATGGAAATGGTGACCTGGGGATGGTGGACATGGGGATGGTGGACACCACTAACAGACCCATAGAACTTTAACCAACTGTCATGGTTTTGACATATGATAAATAAGACCCCCATGGAAATACCTCTTTATGACATGGAAAACTTGGAGTGAGATTATAGAATGACCCCTTAAGCTATGACATGTAAAACCCCCAAACTAAATAGAAATATTCAAAGACACTTTGATCCGTAGACCCTAGGACCCTAACACAATGAAGAATCAATCGGAAGAAAATAAAAAAAAACATTAAAATATTGAAGAAAATTTAACAATAGCTAGTAATTAGATGAAACAACAAGAAGATCAACATCATTTAAAGAGAGAATCAGAAGAAGGTGATTGAGTAATTATAAGAGTTTAACCCTACAAGAAATTAGTGATAAAGTGACATGGAAAGAACAAGTTGGCTCCAAAATTTTATGGACTTTTCCCAATAATTAAAAAATTCTATGAAGTGTCTTATGGGCTGAAATTGCCATATAATTGTTAGATTCATAATGCATTCTATGCATCATGTCTTATGAAAATCATAGGGTGGAACCAATATTAGTTTAAAGATAGGTATCCAAATTTCATGACAAAGGGGGAAATATTCTACAAATAGAAGGAATTATTTCTACCAAGGAAAAAGCATTATGTTATAAAACTTTTAGGGAATACCTCATTAAATAGGGAAAAAATCCTAAATAATATTCTTCACGTGAAACATAATTTTTTTGACAACAACACCCAACATTAGCGTTGCTTTGAGGAAGAAACATCTCTAAGGTGGAGGCAATGTTATGAAAAAATAAATAAAATAATAAAAAATATAAGAAAGTAATTAATAAATGAACATTAATAAAAAAATAAGATATGATCAGAAAATACATGACCATTCAAACCTTTGTGATCAATAAATCCATATTTAGGAACATTTCCATGAAGGAATATACTAAACAATTCATTCATCAATAAAAATATTTATATATGTATTTTTCATAGTTGTGTTTTCTTCTTCTATAGAGACAAATAGTGAAGAACATATAAAAGGACATAAACAAATATGTAAATGAAAATAAATAAATAAAGAGTAAGAGGGAGAGAGAGAGGATATGAGACAAAGAGGGAGGAGAAAAAGAAGGAGAGGGAGATTGAGAGAGGAGAGATAAAGAGGGAGAGAGAGTGGAATAAGAGACTTAGGGATGAAGACAAATACAAAGAGAGAGAGGGAGAGAGAGAGATGGGAGAGAGGAAGGGAAATATAATGATGAAGTGAGAGAGAGAGAGAGAGAGAGAGAGAGAGAGAGAGAGAGAGAGGCATGTAGAGATAGATAAAGGGATATCTATGTAAATTCAAATAGAGATATAGAGAGTGGGGGGGCGAGAAAGAGAGAGAGGGAGGGAGGAGAGAGAGATGGAGAGAGAGAAAAAAAAGAGAAAGTAGGGAAGGAAGAAGTGAGTCAAGGGTGGAGATAGAGAGTGAGGGGAAGGAGAGAGGGAGGGACGAAGAGATGGGTGGTAAGAAGAGAGATAAACATGGAGAGATATAGTGAGTGATTAAGGGAGTGGGAGAGAGAGAGAAGGATATAAATAGGGAAGGATGTAGTCAGGGAGGAGAAAGAGAAGGATGGGAGGGATAATTAGAAGGTAGAGATAGTGGAGGAAAAGAGAGATACAATTTGAATAAGAAAGATAGATATGGAGATACAGACTCAGAGAAAAATAAATAGAGAAATATGGAGAGTGGATATAGATGGGGAATATTGAGATGGAATAAGAGAGATACAAATAGAGAGAGAGAGAGATTTGTGGGAGAGAACGAGAGAAGGATAGTAAGGGAATAAGGGAGAGAGAGAGAAGGAAAGAGGGAGGGAGATAAATACAAGAAGGGAAGAAGATATAGGGAGACACATAGAAATATTTAAATGAATATGTGTGTGTGTGTATGTGTTATAGAAGCTACAACCACCCTCCAAAATTTTTCCTACACTTCGTTTTGGAACCTCCCTACAAAATTCCCAGTAGCTTATCTTACACTGACTTAGGTACTAGTGCTTTCATTGAGTATTATATTTCACTTTACAATTTGTGTTTTCTTACTTTCTTTGTTGTCTAACCACAATTTTACCTCTTGACATGGTTGCAATCTAGTTCTCGTATTGCCTTGGTGATCCACGTAATCCTAGAGCGCAACTAGCCATGCTATTAGGAAATGTGCAGTTCATGTCCACACTGAGATTTAGCTCCAAAATTACATAGACCTAGCTAGAAGCTTGCCTTCAACTAGGAAACTAAAAAGAGCATGAGAGGCAACCAGAGCCACTCAACCCAGGAATTGTGTAGAAGCATTCCATGAGAAGCTTCCTAATGCATGTGTGAGAGAGTTTCCTGGTCCTTCTGAGAACTACACAATATTTCTAGGAAACACATGGAATTATTCCTGGAAAGAAAGAATCTAATAGGAAAAGCATCCCTAGGAAATAGGGATCTATTATTAGTTTCCCAAAGGTGACACATTTCCATCTTTAGAAGTTTCTACCAAGTGTCATTGTTGTCCTTGATCTCAAGAATACGTGTCATGAACTCCATTTTTCTCAAATATATGTAATGGATGCCTCTAGAGCTCACTTATACATTCGATCATCAAGCTCTAGCTTCCTTAGGAGATCAAGGAGCCTTCAGAGCATTGCCATCATTTTTCAAGGAGAGTTTTTTCTTTTATCACCTTATACGCCTTTTTCAGCCTCTTTTGTTTATTTAGCTTGTGAGAGTGTTGTTCCACTCATTTTTTTGAGCGATCGCTAGATTTTTAACTTGTTTTAGCTTGTATAAGTGTTGTTTCAATTTACACATTACCTTCCCCGAGCGTAACATGATTTTTCCCACTTTTTCACCAATAGACATCGTGGGTGACTCCCTCCACATGCCTCTTGGCCATTCAATTTTATCCATTGTTGCACTTATTTTACATGCATACGTATACACTTAGTCAGATATACACTTATCCTTACATCATCCTTCATATTTTCTTGTTTTCAAACTCTCCATGGACGGATCTGGGCTCCCCCCTTCCCGGATCTCACACTTCACTACATGAACTACACAATCTAGGAGCTCAAGGCCTTTAGCTTTTCTTCTAGAATGGTGTAGAACATGTCTTTGATTGGCTCCAAGTATGCACTACACAGTTCCAAGAGCCAATCTCCCAGCTGGTCACTAAGACTGCACAATGTGCAGTCTCTCCCAAGCCCTGACCTGGACTGCACTACGCATTCTGCAGTTCCCACACTCAGATAGTTACCCCTATTATTCAAAATTGCAAAATTATTCTCAATAGATCCCATTGTTACTCCTTGATCATGATTTGAAGTTATATTTATAAGATCCGATGTTTTCTTTCCATGAGTGTCCTTTCTGTCCCACAGGTACTGCACTCGTGATGCACCTCTTTCCTACAGTCATTGTACCATGGAACCAAAGAGATTTGTTTCAAGAGCGACCATCAAAAGTAATACTGGGGAAGCAATTGAGTAAGTTCCAAATTACTTGCCAATATATGTAGATGTCGAACTGTTTACAGAAAAGGAATCAACACTAACATGGCAGCAAGACCAGTAGCAGTGGTAGAAGGAACCAATCCATTACAGGATCTCAGAAAGAGTAAGTTTTTGACATAGTACAGGGAGAACAAAGTTGTAGAGTAAAAGTGTATTCAAGCTTCATGCAAGTAGCTTTGACAACAAAAGAAAAAGGAAGAACAGGATATAGATAACAGAATAGAGGAAGAGATAAGAGCAGAACGTGCAGGTAGTAGAACTGAGATAGCACCAAGCATAACAAGAACCGAAGGAAGAATGGGAGTCGAGAAGAAAAGAACAGGAAAAGAAGCAGCAATGGGAAGAAGAAAAAAGGAAAGGCACACTGACATAGAAGCCAATGCCAATACAGGATGATGATCCAAAAAGACAACATTTGGGAAGAGAATGAACAGATGTAGGTTCCCTCACCAAAGATAATCACAATAACCAAGTCCGGTGAGAGGTCGAAAAGTACATGGACCAACTAAGGTGGGAGGCCTCCAGGGATGACTTGGCTCTGAACACAACAAACATGCAGAAGCACAATAGTGGTCCTGATGAGCGCCAGTATTGCAGCAAGGATGCTGCAACTCCTAGGCTACTAGCTTTAGTTGTCAACCTGGGGTTCGTACAAACTTGGAAGTGACAGTGTTATATGCACAAGTAAAAGTGAAGTTCCTGCCTGTTGTCACTGTTTATCCGGTGAGAGACCCCAGGGTTTCCAAGCCAGACTTCTATAGAGTCAGAAGAATCTTGATTCTTTGATGGAAGAAGAGAAAATCTATTCTAAGAGAGCAACTCTACTGTAGTAATGAAGAAAACAACATGTAATGCTAAATCACAACATATCGTAATTAACCATTTAAATAGCTATGCTAAGTTGAATTTATAAATCAACACTAACCTAATGCTACTATCTAAGCTACAGATGTAAAGAGCATCAACCATACTAATGTGTAAGGGAGAAAACTAAACTAAATCTGTTTTCACTTTTTTTTGCTTTTGTAGGAAAAATCAAGTATGCAAATTAATTGTTCTTGTGGATGTTAGAGGTGGATGGAGGGTGATTGAGGATGATTAAAAGGCTTATGGAGTGGTTGGATGGTGTGTAAGGGTCCTAGGAGGCCTTATGTGACTTCCTAGAGGTACCCCATCAATTCGTCCTCAAAACAGGTTGTTTCAGGAAAACCTACATGATGTACTAGAAACCTACAGGATGATCCTATAAAAATTACAAAAAACCTACATGATACAACCGAGAGCTAATTATGAGGTTTTGGAGGTGTTTGGAAGCTTGGAAAAGGTGTATGATGAGTGTGATGGGGTGTTAGAAGGTTTAGGAATACTTAGGAGTCAATATCCAAGATCGTAGATGGTAAGATTCACTCACGGTATCTAGGGGAATTTCAATAAAAAAATTACAAAAAACTAGTGAGGGTGGTGGTGGAACAAGAGATGGTTATGGAGGATGAGGTGGAAGGTGGCTGCTTGTGATGAAGACTGGATCTCCTCTTGAAGTACCTGTTTTTCTTAATGTTAGAGCCTAGATTGACCTCAGGCTGAAGGGAGGCAATCCTAGGATAACCACAAACCAAGCTTAACCTGGTAGATAGCCCTACCAGGTTGGGAGAGGGCTCTCTCCTGTCAATCTCATTTGAGATGAATGAAATGAATATGGATTTTAGACTAGGTATAGTAGCTCTAGGGTTTTTGGTTGATTTTGATGAGTTGGTTGTTGGATCAAATGGAGCAGGCAACTTTGGGTCTGGGAAATCAAGTCAGAATTGCAGGGTGTTCTATGGGGCGAGGTAGGTGGGTAAAAGCATGTTAATGTGTATCACTTTTTCCCTTTTTGTGGCAAAGAAGTTTTATAAAAATAAATGGAGCTGGAAAGTTTACTCTTAAATTTACAAAATCATCAAAAATTAGGTGGTGGTAAAAGAAGACAAAACATGTCAATTTAAATTCAATTTCATGTCATATTTTTTCTAAAATTTAATATATATTTTTTATCTAATTTATTCATTTTCTTTAAAAGATATCATTAATATTTTACATAAATTTTTAAGTAGTGACAAAACTGCGACCCCCCATTTCTCTATTGATTTATGTTTTTCAATTCCAATTTCTTTAAGAGATGTGTTGTAAACATTCTAAAGATTGCTAAACAAATTTAAAAATAAAAAGTAAGCATATTTTTTAATTATTATTAAAATACTAGTAAAAATGATCATCTTTTCGTATATATAAAACTGCGACCCAAGAAACTACCCTTTCAAGTTTATAAAATCAATTTTTTTTAATAGAAATTTGAAAATAACATATAACAAAATGTTAAAATTATTTTTTGAAAATTTTTAAAATATATTTTAAATTTTTTATAATAAAATTTTTAATTATGATTATAATAACATATTTTATATTACTCAAAATATAATATATAAAATTATTTGCTTAGAAATTCTAATTCTATTTTTATATATATTTTTAAAGAGTTTTAGCATTCATTTAACTTTACATAAAGTTATTTATATATTGTGAGTGATTAACCATAGTTTTTACCAATATTTACTATGAGTTGACTTATTTACAAATTTAGTATTTACTTTTTATAACATTATTTATATTTTCTAAACCCATGAAATAGGTTCACTATAGCTTTTACTAAAATTTATTGTGAGTTAGCTTTGTTACAAATTTAGCATTTATTTTTTATAATTAACAAGTATGAAACTCAACTCCTTTAATTGATATTTTTATACTATTTTTTTTTTTAATCTTTTTTCATTTGAGTACTTTTTTGCTTTTGCCATATAATGAGACACATTAGCATGCTTTTACCCAGGTAGGTGTTTTAGCACTTAGAATTGAGTGATATGGTAGGTCTAAGACTGGTGAGGGGCTGAAGAGGGCATTCACAGGTCATGAATCCTCTTCAAATAGCTGAAAACATCAAAAACTAAATGTATTCCCAAGGCAGAGCACTGTTATCAATGTATTCTACCTATCTATCTTGATTCATTTAGGTAAGAAGAATGAAATATATTTTGGCTCATATAACACATGAGAAAAACTAATGACAAAAGGAGAAACAATGCCAAGACACATGTCCACAAGAATCCCACAAAAATAGCTGCAAACCCTGGTTTATTTCCTTGCCAAACTGTTGTAGTGATGTACAATGAAGCTCCAAGCATCCACAAGAGTCCAACCTTTGCTAATGACTAAAAAATACATAATATAGACATAAAATCACCTATGCTAGCCATCAGGGGTTGAATCCATGAGAATAGGGGTGGTCTCAACGATATCTAAACTAAGAATAGGAATATAGGCAGTGGAACAGCTTGCCTCTAAAACCAAGGAAATTGATTCATTTACCCCCAAACAACCTCAAAATGATGAATCTACCCTCTAGAGTCATTTTACAATTACATTTGCATATCATATCATAATTTACATTCATAAATTCATCCAAAATGAGAGTAAAAGTCAACTTGTAGCAAAACTAGGCAAAATTTTGATTTTTGAGCAAAATTGGCAAAATTCATCCTATGCGCAGTGCCATTGATCCTATACACAACGCCTTTCCAAACCCAGTTTTGGAGGCCTTCCCCTTGACAAAATTAGGTGTAGGATATCTCGTTAGAAGGCTTGTCGAGTCTACCTTCCAGAAGATCTTGAATTTTTCAATTTGGAGTTCATTTGTCCTTTAAAAATTCAAATCTCCCAAGACTAGTCAAAATGTGCAAAATGAGGTTGCCTAAATGCAGATCGTTGTTATAGTGAACTTTTGAAGGTCTTATTCAACTCCAAATTGATCCAATGATAGCTCATTGGAAATATATTTGTGTCTAGGTATCATTTGACTCATCAATAAAGTCATTTGGCCAAATAGGCTAGGAGAAATCGTGATTTTACCAAGGTCACTCCAGAGGTGCAACAACCCTCCTGAGGCAACATTATTTTTAACATTTCTCTAAAACCATGACACCTGTGTAAAACGTGAAGGAGGGTTTTCTTCCTTGGCCTATTATTGACAAAAATCTCTCTCACTTTTGTCAAATTCATCTTCTATTTCTCAAAAACATCATTTGAGTAAAATCTATCTCGAGGTGTGGAACAAGGGATTTGTAGAAATTAAGGGAAATGAAGGGGATAAGGGGCTGCTAAATTCTTGAGAAGATTTTGGAAAGTAGGGAGGGATGTTAGGAAGAAAGGGAAAGTGGAATTTTTAATATTGAATGATAGGAAGGGGTCCAAAAGGGAAAAACACAGGCCTAGCCTAGAAAATTGTCAAATTGTAGCAAGAAGCTAGGGTTTGTGGGAAAATGATGAATTTGAAGGATATCACTGATGGGAAGTTCTTAAGAAGGTGCATTAAGGATAGGAGAAGGTGTATGAGCATTAGGATACAAGTTTTTTTGATGATTTGACCATCCAAGAGAAATTACATTCAAAACCCTAGGAGAGGGAATTGAGCCTTACCCAAGTACAACTGAAGCACGACCAAGGTGTAAACTGGCCCATTGGAACCTGAAATGATGATGAAAACTCTCTGAATGATGGTACGCTCAGCTGAATTGTGACATGGACCGACACTTGGAAAATTTTGGAAGGAGTGAAAACAAATCCTAGACCTAATACCTAGTGACCAAATTTTACTTAAAGACTCACTGAAATGACAAAATTTGACTTTGGCACCCAAACACCACTTTGTAGGAGCATGTTTGATTGATGGTGGAAGGCTTCAAAGACTAACACTAACACCTAAAACATATGTGTTTCCCAAGAACTATACCACAAGATACATTTTCATAAACTAAAAAGGCATGAATCAATTGCCTATATTATGCATGAAGAGAGTGCTAAAGGGAATGAAAGCATGAGTGAGATATTATTGTAGAAATGGAGTAATGGAAAAAGATGGCAATGAAATGAACCAAATGCTGAATCAGGACAACAATCTCCAAAGCTCATGCAAGAACTAGAAATCTATGTTTTTGGGGTTGTTGAAGGGTCTCTTCCTCAAGTAATGGTCCGAGAGGGAGGAAGTGAGGTTGAGACACCTACTGACAACCTTATGGTGATCCTTTTTCTCCTTACTAACCTACTAAATGAAAGAAGTCACAAATGGAAGCAAACTAACATACAACCCATCTAATCTACACTGTTGTAATGGAAATGCAGCTACTTAAGAAAATGAACAATTAAACTATGAATCTATGCTAACATACATGTACAATAAAGAGGAGCCTTGGCTCCTAGGGTTGGGCCCTAACCCAAGAGCTTTAGCCCTCTAATTTAACTCAATGTTCACTGAAAACAAAACTCATCCTTATTATCAAAACAATGGATTACATCCAAAAGTATCACAAGTCTTGCAGCTCAAAAATATAGTATAGTTTTACAATAAAAAATACGAATCCTACTGAATTCCTAGGCCTCTATATTTATACATCTGAAGTCTCCAATGAATTCCTTAAAATTAGGGATGCTAAGCTCCCAAAATCGAGATAAACTAGTGCTTTGTCTTTCACTTGCTTGGCTGACTTCTAGTCCTCATGATTTGGCTATTTGCACTCTGAGCTAATGGAGGAATATTCGAATGCAGAGGTAGTAAATGAGGAGGATTTACCTCCTATAATTCCTCTCCCTTGTCCCATTCAATTTTTGACCAAGGACTTTTCCAAAATTCCTTGCTTTTATCCTTTAATCATGCATTAAATTCACATTAGACCACAAAAAAAAATATTCAACTCTAACTCATCTCATAAACAAAATATAATCAAAAGTATGCAATAAGTTATGAGAATAGTTAGTTTGACTAAGCTAGGAGGTGAATTAAGGCCCATATAATTACCCAATGATGAGGCTCATAATCACCCTGCTACTGAAAGTGTTGCTCATCCTCTAAGCAACTTAGTCAATTTCCATGTCCTTCATGGCTCTGGTAGCCTCTCTGACATCCCATGCCTTTGTTTTGGTCTCTTCTTCTTGTTTATAGAAACCTGCTTTATTTTCTATCTCTTCCCATTGTCTCTTCTCTTCTTATTCTTTCCTCCCTTCTAGCATCCCTAGGAGTAGTGGTGGACTAGGTTTTAGGCCTATCCAATTGACCTTTAACCTTTGCATTGATTGCTTATACATAGGTGTCCTGTTGAGTGCCTCTCTCAACCTTTGAGGGGAGTGATATTCTTTGATCTTCAAGCTATGTGGCAATGTGTTCCATCTTCTTAGGCAGACATGTATACTATCATCTCCTAGCAACCTAAACATATCCTCAAAATGTGAAATTACTTGCTCTTGGGCAGCAAGATATATAGGTGCCAGCTGAGGATCATTTACAATCAAATTTTGGGTGATGATTAGGGCCATGAGATTTGATTGTTTAGCTCTGATGAAAAGAGGTTCATTTTGCTCTCTAGCCAATATTATTTTCATCTCTGTATCCCTTGACTCCTCATGGTTCATCCATGATGAAAATAAAACTCAGCCATGTTGGCCCTATCCTCTAGTGTAATTTTATCACAAAGATCAATAAATTGCATGTAGTCCTGAAATGGCATGGTGCTGCTTTGTGCTAGTGTTTTAATATGAAATGGAAACCATTGTTCTTTGAGGTAAATAGCATAGGATTTAGCTGACATCCTACACTAGATGGCCCCCAAGGAGAGGCTAGTCATACATGCCGGTTGGTTCTCCCTTTCCTGCAGCTATCCCATCAACCATGCATTTTCCCTCGCAAGTTGATCTCTCGTTATTACTTCTCTATCCCTTAAACCACTTAGCTCTTTGCCCATTTCTTTGATCTTCTCTTCCATGTGCCCAATGTCTTCCACCCCTTTTGACTTGGCAATTTTCATCCATCAGTGGGTTTTGGCCCTTTCCTTCTCAAGTTTGAAAAATAATGGGATGGAAAATTCTTCAGGTATTACCCTGACTCCTTCAATAAACTAGTAATAGGAGTCCGGATTAGGTTGGAACTTGGTTCCTTTGTCTCTGGGTGTTCTTCTTTTGTTTCTAGTTGCTCCCCTACCTTGCTTTCCAATTTCAATGCTTCCTGTAGTTTCAATAGAGTATCCTGTAGGATTGTTTTTGCTTCCTATAGGTTTTTCTGTGGATCCTGTAGGATTGGCTTACCCTTTGAGGAAGTTGATTTAGCATTAGGCCTCCTTAGATATGTGATTGGTAACTTAGGGGAAGGCATTTTGTCTCTTTGAGTAGGGAAATCTTTAATCTCAATAGGAATTTTTGTTGATAATTGTGGTTTCCCTTGTTTGATTCTTATGCTCTTTCTTGTTCTGAAACATAGGGGGTTTGCCCCCTTCCTTTTCCTTTTTACTTGACTGGGGTACTGAGAGCAGTGAGGGCAGTTGCTACCTCTCTCAATGGCTTCTAGGGACACCGTAGCTAACCCATCCTTGCGTTATTTCCCTTCTATTTCAATTCCTTCTTCCTCTCTGTTTTTCCTTTCTTCTTCCTCTTGTGGTTCTTCCTCATCTCCATCTGTTTCTTCCTTAGTCTCCTCCTCACTAAGAGAAGGACTAACATCATAAGTGAGGGTTTTGATGTCATCCTATGCTGGTAAGGCTCTAAATATTGACCATGGTAGAAGGAATCTAAGGTTTTGGAGGGCATCCTCAATGATGATCTTAATCAACCCATGGTGAACCAATTGTTGGGAATTCCCTTCCTTTACAAAATCTATGAGTGAGTGCATCAATAAATAAGGTATACTGAGTCTTTGGTGAACTAGTGTTTCTACCCCAAATCTTAATTCTTCAAGGATCTTGAAATTGTAGCCATAAACAACACTATATCTACCCTCACATGAGATATATTGGATGAGTTGGTAGCCCACCTCACTCCATGGGTATGGTAGACTATCCCTTCTTACTCCATTTTTATCCTCTATGGGTTCTTCACCTTCTAAAAATAATTTCCTTTTTGCCACCTAACTATCTCCTTTTTCTTCTTTTCTCCATGGAATTCTTAGGGGAAGTGTGGTGACCCTACTAATGAGCTCTGGGGTGAGATATATAGTGAGGCCTCTAACTCAAACAATGGCATGGATTCTACCATGTGGAGTGAGGGAGTGAGCAAATTCTTAAGCCACCTCATCATCATACCCTGTGAATTTTTCGAAAAAAACCCCATCGAGTTGTGTCTTTCCAAGATTTCAAGCACCTGGGGGTGCTATTGTATCCTCACAATGTTTGTGGGCTCTCTCCTACTAAACCCCCCTCTGATCCTGCTTGTGAAGCTTGAGGAAATAATGAAAGGGTTGAAACTTTTTTTTTTTTTTTGCAAGAGCAAAACAGAGCTAACTGTGTATGGAATTCACCTATCATAGTTGCTAAATTCACTAGATTTTAGAGTATTTCTGGTTCATTTGATTATCCCTTCTTGAACTCTTCTCTACCTATCCTATAGACTACCTCTGTTTATCTTAGAGTCTGATCCTATAGATTGTATCCTATAGACTGTATCCTGTAGGAATTCCTGTGCATGCTCCTATGGGAATTCTTATGCAGAATAATGGATCCTTGCTTCTAGTGGGTGGCCAGAGTTATGAGATCAACTTGAGTGAGGGAGTTTCGAGGAGGTGGAATGCACTAGTGCAAGCGAATGATGTTTTATTTCCCTTTATGGTGTTTCAGGATGAGGTGGTGTGCTGGCAGCAGCGGTACATTGCCATTTTTGGGCCATTGGTCCCCACTACCACCTCATCATTTCCCACTCCTTGTAATCAGCTCCCACCCGTAGATCCGTAATTTTACCACTTTGTGTCCCACTCCTCCTCTATCTTTGAGTTGACTATAGCCACGTGTGAGAGGACATTCAGTTTGCATGTGTTGAATGAAAGAAGGTGGCCAAGTTAACTAGCAACCTTTTCACTTATAAACCAACTATCTTGTAACCCTTACAACTTTTGATTAAATGATCCATATGAGTGAGCAAGCGACATACTTACCTGTGGTTTCTATACCATGCTACAGTTGTTGAATATTAGAGGTGTTGTATTGTTTATTTATTGCATGCCATTCTTCTTCATTCTCTTGCTGTATGCTAATGGTTTCATGGCTTTTGTAAGTATTTGTGACTGGAGATCTGATGTTGCTGCTGCTATTGAGCTCCCGGATCATCCTAGTGAAGACTTGTAGCTGTCGATTGGCATTCTGTGGGATACGCGGCTACAGGATTTCCTACAGGATGCCCTGTAGCTGCTTCTCCCTCAAAATTGTTTAATCATGGTTGCTTGGGGCTATGACGATGGTGCAATGAATGGACAGAGGGAGTAGGAGTATGTGTAGAGCAAAGGAAACTTAGGTAATGCTCTTACTCCTCTCTGTTTTTCTTTTTTCTCTTTTTTCTATGACTGGCATAAACTGTTGAAACTGATACCTTTTTTTGTTTTGAATGGTGAGTGCAGGGATGATAATGGTGGACGAGGTGAGGGATTAGATCATGCCTAGGAAAAATTTTAGGGACCCAACAAGCCTATCATGTGCCCTTGGATTGCTTCCTATAGGTTTTCCGGGCCACTATAATTCCTATAGGGTCATCCTATATGTTCTTTGGGGATCCTGTAGAAAACAAAGTCTTCACCTAAATTGAAGCAATGGATTGGAAAAATGATAAAAATGATGGAGGCATGCATGGTGAGGAGTGGGGGAGATGAATATGTGTGAGACAGGGTTCCTTTCCGATCCTCTTTTTGCTGCTTGACTATCTTTCTCACCCACCTGCAAATAACAATTTTATCTTTTCTCTCTCTTTTTAGACAGGTTTTCACCCTAACTATTTTCCTTGGGCACCTCAATGGACGTTTTCACCTAGGGATCTTGTTATTCTTTTTTATACTCCTTTTTTCTTCAACATTGGGCCACCTCACGAGGTTTTCAACGCAAAGATGGGACTCAGGTGCCTCACGGAGGTTTTCACCTGAGTCCTTATTATTTTTTCTTTTTTAGTGACTTGATGAGGGAGGAGATAGAACTTGCTCGACCATCATCACTATTTTATTGATATTTTCAATGAACTCTTGTTTTGTTAAAGGTCTCTTGTACATTTTCAATCGGTGCCCATTAACAAGCAATGAAATGGCTTGTTCATCTATAGCTCTGATTTGCACTGAATCATTATCATGGCATCTTTCCACAACATAAGGTTTGTGCCATCTTGTCCTTAGCTTGCCCCTGAAGTCTTTATACCTAGAATCATATAAAAATGCCCAATCACCCTCTTGAAATTACTTCTCCTTAATATGTTTATCATGCCAGGTCTTCCTCTGAAACTGAACTATCTATGTATGTATGAGGGCTTGCATTCTGAATTCATCCAAGCCATTCAATTGGAATAATATATCTTTTTGTGCATGACTGAGGTCCAAATATAGTTGGACTGCCATCCTCAATGTGTTATATTCAAAATCAATGAACAACAAGTCCTTCTTCTGATAGACCAGCTCATAGGGCGTAAATCTAGTGGCGGTCTTCCATGTGGTATTATAGGCCCAGGTGGCCTCAACTAGTCTCTCTACCCAATCCTTCCTACTGCTATTCACTACCTTGGCTAAGATGCCCTCTAGTGCCCTATTGGTCACCTAAACTTGCCCATTAGCTTGTGGATGATAGGGAGTGGAGGTCCTATGCTTGATTTTGTGATGGTTGAGAAGTTGTTCAATCATGTTGGAGGTAAACTAGCTGCCTTGGTCTGTGACTAGCTCTATAGGGTACCCAAATTTGTAGCATACATTCTCCCTTAAGAACTCAGCCACCTTCTCTTTTGTTGCTGCCTTGATTGCCTTGGTTTATGCCCACTTATTCAAATAATTCGTGCGCACAATAATGTACTATTTTTTCTTTGAAGGAGGGTTGATAGGCCCAATGAAGTCCATGCCCCACTTGTCAAATGGCTCAAAAGTCACTTGAGGCTGTAGGGGAATTTCATCTCTTGGAGTAGGCTTTCCCATCCTCTGTCACTGATCACATTGACTAGTGTACTTTTTCACATCATGATGGAGAGTGGGCCAATAATAGCCTACTTGTAACACTTTGAATTTTGTCCTCCTTGCTATAAAGCGACCTCCACAAGGCCCATCATGACAGGTCACAAGGATGTCAAAAGCTTCCTCCTCCCTTCCACACCTTCTCAAGATTTGATCTGGGCCATGTTTGAAAAGATTGCCCCCAATCCAGGTGAAGGTGGCGCTTGTCTTGACTATCTTTCTCTTTTACTTATAGGGCAAGTTTTGTGGGAACTATGTTGATATGAAATAATTTTCTATATTAGTAAACCAAGGGGAGAGAACAGAAATAGCAAACAAGTGCTCATCTGGTAACTGGTCATCCACCATTACTTCTCAACCTGCAAGCAGATTCACCCTAGATAAAAAATCTGCAACAACATTTTCCTTACCAGGCATATCAACAATGGTTAGATCACATTGTTGTAATAAATACAACCATCTTATAATTCGAGAATTCACATCTATTTTGTTCATTACATATTTGACTACAGCTTGGTCAGTATGCACAAATGTTTTATATAATTTAATGCAATGCCTAAATTTGTTTAAGGAATGCACAATAGCCAAGAGTTCCTTTTTAGTCACAGTATAATTTCGCTCAGCCTTTGACAAATTCTTACTGATAAAATAAATGGCATAAGGAAGATTTTCCTCTACCTGACCTAAGGTTGCTCCTATGGCTTTGTGTGAGGCATCAACATGAATATGAAAGGGGAGGGCCCAATTTGGGCCTTGGAGAATTGGTCAGTGGTTAAACTACCCTTTAGAATGTCTAAGGTCCCTTGACAACTTTTTTACCATATAAACTCAGAATCGTTGGCCAACAACCCAAATAAAGGACAGGCCAACATTTTGAAGTCTTTTATAAACCTTTGGTAGTATCCAACTAACCCCAAGAAACTCCTGACATCTCTCTTCTTTTGCAGAGGTGGGACCCTTTGGATGATGGCTATTTTGTTCGGGTTCACCTGTAGTCCTTGCTGAGATATTCAATGACCTAGCACGGTCTCTTCAGTCATTAAGAATTCACATTTTTTAGGACTGAGAGATAGGTTCATTTCAATGCATTTGTGCAGTACTTTGCCTAGATTAGTTAGGGATTCTTGGAAATCACATCCATAAGGTGTAATATCATCCATATAAATTTCCACCCCATCATGTACTAATTCGGTGAAAATACTCAAGACTGCCCTTTGGAAAGTGCTAGGAGCATTGCATAGGCCAAAAGGAAGGACCCTGTAGGCAAAAGTACCCCAAGGATGGGTGAATGTGGTCTTATCTTGGTCTTTTGGGCAGATTTGGACTTGGTTGTACCCACTGAATCCATCTAGTAAAGAAAAGAACTCTTTCCTTGCCAAGCCATCTAGCACTTGGTCAATGAAGGGTAGGAGAAAATGATCCTTCTTTGTGGGTTTGTGCAACACCTTGGAATTGACACAAATCCTCCACTTACCACTTTTCTTGGGAATTAACACTAAAGGGGAGACCCACTCACTATCAGAGATATAGTAAATTATTCCTGCATCTAACAGTTTTTGCAGTTCTTCTTTAACTATATCATTAAGAGCTAGATTCATCCTCTTTTGTGGTTGTCGGACTGGCTTGAAACCTTCTTTAATATATATGTGGTGATTACACATTGAGGGGTGTACTCCCTTCATTTCCTTGTAACTCCAAGCGAAGGCTTCTAGGTTTTCTTTTAACATGTTGCATAGCTTTTCCTCTTCAAGAGCAGAAAGAGATGGGGTAATTTTCGAGGTTTTCTCTGGGCCGAATTCTATGGTTTTGACATGGAGTGGGTTGGAATCATCCAAGCATCAGTTAATTTGATGGTTGTTCTGGTTTTCCCTTACTTCTTCTTCTAATGGTAACGAGCTAGGAGTTGGGCTTTGGAGCAGGTGTTCAATCAAGTCATCCTCATCTTGCTGTGCTCCTCCTATGGTTTTTTCTAAAGCATAAAGTTGGGCGGAATAAACCTCATCTTCTTTCTCCTCCTCCAACCATAAAGGTAAATCATGCTATAGGGAAGGTTGAGCAGGAGGGTATAGGACTAACTATTTGGACATATGCACATTCTTGATGGTCATATTCCCAGCTCTGCAGCTAATGTAAGCATCGGCGGTGGCCAACCATGCCCTCCCAATCATGAGAGGGTAACTAGTAATCTTAGCCTTAGGCTGAAGAACTAGAAAATCTGCAGGGTATTCCTAGGAGTCAATGGAGACCATCACATCCTCCACAATTCCCTCAGGAGTGACTGGGGAATCGTCTACAAGTAGCAGAACTATTGTGGTCTTCCTCAATGACCCTTGGAGGTTGAGCTTGAGCATGGTGTCCTTGCTCATCACATTAACGGAAGCGCCAAGATCGATCAGAGTGTGTGGAACAATGGTGCCATTGATAAGCACATCAATTACAGGGCTTCCAGGGTCCAAATATTTTGGACATATTACCTGCCCCAGCATTAAGTCAGACAGCTACCCAATGACATTAATGGTAGGGGCATCCCTTTTTCTTCTTCCTAGATGTTTGAATCATTTCTCCTTAATCAACTTGTTGTAAATGGGAACATCTTTTATTGCTTGGAGAAGGGGAATCTTTACAGATAGATTTTTAAATTCTCCTAAAAGTTCAGTTTCTTCTGGGGTGGTATGGAGTGGTTCGGCTAATCTCTCAAGAAAGGGTGGATTTATTTTAAGTTTCCTTCCTTTCCTTCTTCCTCAACCTCCCTATGTAGAGGGGGAGGTTGGTTATCTGGGAGGACTCTCCCAGATCTTAGGTTAATCTCCTAGATTTCTATAGCATACATTGGATATGATGTCTCCCCATTGTATACTTGTTGAGACTGCCTATTGTTCGGGTTTATATTTTGCTGGGAAGGCATCTGGGGTTCCTTGGGTGGAGTAGAGTGTAGTAGTTGTGGTTGGGCAGGTGGTGGAGGCAATAGAGCTGGAGCATTGTTGTATTGGGGCCTCCACCCCTGGAGTGGTCTATTCCACTGAGGTTGTGGTGGAGTGTAAGGTTGAAATGACTAGATCGCTGGCTGCGAATGATAATGAGATGCATAGGACCAAGGAGGCGGTGTAGACTAGGGAGGATGAGCAGGGGGTCCCCGAGAAGGTATAGCTGTGTTTTGGTTAGGGTTGTAATATGCATGTGATGACCCTTGCATACCATGCTCGTATGGTCTAGGCCCAGGAGGCCTCCTTTGGTTAATGTAGCAACGCATCTTAGTGACCCATTCAGCTACTAGATATACAACTTTGAGTTTCGATAATGAAGGTCACTTGTCTGTGGAGTGGCTCTCTTCATAGACTGAGAAAATTTCAATACAGTTCAATTGACATCCATTCCTAGGATGCCTCCTAGTGCATCTAGGACAAAACATGGCCAAGGATCCTCTGCTTCCTCTTGCTTCCTTCTGATTTTCATGGTGTCCATTTGCAAGGCAAGGTTTTGAAACATCTCACTTTTGAAATCTTCCAGCATATTTCCAATTTCACCCTTGATGTATGAGTTGGAAGATGATGTACTGGCCATAGGTTGACTACCCCTACCCTTTTTCCTGGCTGCCTTAGAATGGTTTCTAAATATAGTCTTGATATCCTCATTGGGTAATTGGTAGATATCTCCTCGTGCTAACAAGTGTAAGGTATTCGAAAGGTCTTCTCTTACTCCCCTGAGTAGGACCAGCTTTAGTGACTCAGGGTCAAGTGTGCACCTGGCCCTTTTGTAACTGAGTTGGAATCTTTCTTCGTAGTCTTCTAAGGATTCGTCCTCACCTATGCTCATCCTGAAATTATTTTCTTTAGTATCCTTTGAAATACAGTAGTCCTGATATTTTTTGCTAAAATGCTGCTGCATCTAAGCCCTAGTTGTGATGCTTTCTCCAGGTAAGCCCATGAACCAATGCAATGCTGCATCCCTGAGGGTATATGGAAATAGTTTTAACTTTTTCTCATCATCCATATAGTCATAAGTTTGGCATATAACAAAAAACTCAAATAGGAAAGTGTTGGGGTCTTTTGTGGTCAGGCAATGAAAATGAGGTAGGGTAGAGGGGCTTATATTATTCATCTTAGTATCCCCGTCGATTTCCCCAACAGGGAAGGCACCCTCAACTCTCTCTCTCTATTCCCTCTGTCATTTCGGTTTTAAACCATTGGTTCAATAGGAATGGGTTCCTCTTCTTCTTCTTCCCCTGTAGGTTCTTCAAATATGTCAGGTTTCTCACCTAAAGGTTCCTCCAGTTAATAACCACCAAAGAAGAGAGAAGGATGGTTATTGGATGTACTGGGGGTATTTGGCAAAAAATTTCCTAAATTATCCCTATTCGTATGAGGCATGAAAGGAAATGGTTTTTGGTTGGTTTTTGTAAATTTTTTAAGGCTAGAAAGTACTTTGGAAAAATTAAATCATTGATTGAATGAAAATCACTCACAAAATGAAAAAGCTACTTACTGAATTGAAATTCTACTTGTAGAATGGAAAGTAAAGTAGATAATGAAAAATGAAAGAAAGGAAGCTACTAGATTACTTTTGCAAAAATAAACTAATGGCAGAAAATTGAAGATGAGAAATAGAAGAAAATAAACAATTAATCACATTCTACTGAGACACCTCCCTGACAACGTTGCCAAAAAGAGATGAGCACCAATATTACAACAAGGAAGTTGCAACTCCTCGGCTACTAGATTTACTTGTCAACTCGAGGTGTGTACAAAATTGAAGGTGACAGTGCTATATGCAAAAGTAAAAGTGAAGGTCCTGCTTGTTGTCACTATTCATCCAGCACGAGACCCCAGGGGTTCTAAGACAGACTTCTATAGAGTCATAAGAAGCTTGATTCTTTCATGGAATAAGATCAAATCTATTCTAAGAGAGCTACTCTACTGCAGTAATGAAGAAAACAACATGTAATGCTAAATCACACCATATCCTAATTAACCATTTAAACAACTATGCTAAGAAAAATTTCTAAATCAACACTAACCTAATGTTGTTATCTAAGCTACATAAGTAAAGAGGATCAACCATACTAATGTGTAAGAAAGAAAACTAAACTAAATCTGTTTTCACTTTTTTTTGTGCTTTTTTAGGCAAAATCAAGTATGCAAATTAATTGTTCTTGTGGATGTTATAGGTGGATGGAAGGTGATTGAGGATGGATAAAAGGCTTATGGAGTGGTTGGATGGTGTGGAAGGGTATTAGGAGGCTTTTTGTAACATCCTAGAGGTTCCCCATCAATTCGTGAGGCCTGTTTTAGGAAAACCTACAGGATGTACTTGAAACCTACAGAATGATCTTGTAGGAATTACATAAAACCTATAGGATATGGCCGAGAGCTAATTGTGAGGTGTTGGAGGTGTTGGGAAGCTTGGAAAAGGTGTGTGATGAGTGATATGGGGTGTTAGAAGGTTTAGGAACACTCAGGAGTCAATATCCAAGATCAGAGATGGCTAGATTCACTCAAGGTATCTAGGGGAATTTCAATAAAAAATGACAAAAACTAGTGAGGGTGATGGTGGAACAAGAGTTGGTTAGGTAGGATGAGTTGGAAGGTGGATGCTGGTGATGAAGTCTAGGTCTCCTCTTGAAGTACCTATTGTGCTTAAAACATATGTGTTTCCCAAGAACTATGCAACAAAATACATTTTCATAAACTAGAAAAGCATGATTCAATTGCCTATATTATGCATGAAGAGAGTGCTAAAGGGAATGAAAGCATGATTGATATCTTATTGCAGAAATTGAGCAATGGAAAAAGATGACAATGAAATGAACGAAATGCTGAATCAAGACAACAAACTCGAAAGCTCATGCAATAACTAGAAATCTGCGTTTTTGGGGTTGTTGAAGGGTCTCTCCCTCACATCATGGTCCCAGAGGGAGGAAGTGAGGTTGAGACACCTACTGACAACCTTATGGTGATCATTTTTCTCCTTGATAACCTGCTAATTGAAAGAAGGTACAAATGGAAGGAAACTAACATACAACCAATCTAATCTACACTGTTGTAATGGAAATGCAACTATTTAAGCAAATGAACAATTAAACTGTGAATCTATGCTAACATACATGTACAATAAAGAGGAGCCTTGGCTGCTAGGGTTGGGCCCTAACCCAAGAGCTTCATCCCTCTGAGTTAACTCAGTGCTGGCTCAAAACAAAACTCATCCTTATTATCCAAACCAATGGATTACATCCAAAATTGTCACAAGTTTTGCAGCTCGAAAATAGAGTATAGTTTTATAATAAAAAATTTGAATCCTACTGAGGTCCTAGGCCTCTCTACTTATACATATGAAGTTTCCAACAACTTCCTTAAAATTACGGAGGCTCAGCTCCCAAACTCGAGATAAACTGGTGCTTTGTCTTTCACTTGCTCGGCTACGTTCTAGTCCTCATGATTTGGTTGTTTGCACTCCGAGATGATGGAGGAATATTCGAATGGAGGAGTAGGAAATGAAAAGGATTTACCACGTATAATTCATCTCACTTGTCCCATTCGAGTTTTAACCAAGGAATTTTCCAAAATTCCTTGCTTTTATCCTTTAATCTTGCATTAAATACACATTAGACCACAAAGAAAAATATCCAACTCTAACTCATCTCATAAACAAAATATAACCAAAATTATGCAATAACTTATGAGAATAGTTGGTTTGAATAAGTTAGGAGGTGAATTAAGGCCCATATAATTACCCAGTGATGAGGCTCATCAGGTCCTATCATGGTCTACACCATGCCGCACATGCTTCAGGATGAGATGGAAAAAGGTTCCAAGACCATGTACCCAAAAAATATGGAGGCAAGAGTCCGCTATCAAGAAGACACCATCAACAAGTTTGGGGACATCATAGGTGAGTACCAAGATTTGCATCGGTACATGACCAAGAATCATCAGGTGGAGGTTGTCGAGTTGGACTTGCCCCAAACTTCGAAGTCAGAGTGTAGTGTCTTTTTATGTTGTCTCTAACCTATTTTGTCTCACACGGGTATATGTGGAAAATGTATATTATTTGTAAATATGTTATAAGTGAAATTTCAAGTGTCATTGGTGGAATGGGAACAGTCACTATGTAATGTAAATACTTATTTGTAAATAAATTGAAGAATCATGAGGGTAGTAGAAGAGTCACAAAGGAGAATGTCAAGGGTTACCTCACCCTTTTTTATAAATAGAACCTCATAACTCATTGAACAAGATTTTGGGAGCAAAGAGTTTGGCTAGGCATTTCTTAGAGAAGGCTTGGAGTCTATTATGATGACACTTGGCTTGTCCACAACATAGACTGAGTACATCTCTTTGGAGGAGTAGGTGGTCTTGACTGTAATGTTCCACTATTGGGGCTAGTGGTTGTCAATGGTGTATGTATGGATGGAACTTTCACTTAATAATATAATTGAGCCAACACATTTCGATGCATATGTTGTTATTGTAGTTGGACTATTCTGGTTACTTTAGCAATTTGTTTTGTTTAACATACACACTCGTGTATGAACTATTTTGTATGCAGTTATATGAAACTTTTTCAAGGTGTGTTGTTGGATTAACCCATCACTTTGGTTTGTGGACTATTCCGCTCCAGCTTGTGATATCATTACGCTCATGTTTTCCTTTCAAGTTGCATAGTATTACAGGCTTCTAAGGGGAACACATTCTTTCCCCCTTTGTGTGTTAGACCCCCATGCATCTCACATGACTAACTACACGGTCACCCACTTTCTTATGACCAAAGCTATCATACTTACTTGTAAGTGTTACCGCAGGCATAACTAGTGCAATTAGGTGCAAATTTTTTAGTGATAATAGTTTCCCCCTAATGTATTAGGTTTGAGAAATGTATAGCCAAAATACGTCATGTTTTATTGCCTAACAATGAGTCTTGATGACCTTTTGGGAGAGAAATCCTTGTTTGGAGAGGGATGAGGGGTTTCTTCAAGGCACACTATAGAACCAAACATTGATAGAATATGCATGCAAAAATCAATACTATAAAACATGTCCGATGCTCATGATAATGAATTTGACTAATTAGGTTAAAATGGAACACAAGATGAATCTTGTCATAAAATGTTGTGAACATAATTACTGCGTATTGAAGTAGATGGATTATTCACCCTTAATAGTGTTTCTGACCAAATATAACAAGGGATAGTAGGTCTGCCCACATTTATTAGGCATAATTTAGTGTTGATTTCTCTATTGGTATATGTGTTGGCCTAGTAGATGGGTTTTCAATCATAATAGAATTTCAAATATCGTAAAGTAGGAACCCCCTCTATGTAGAAACTTATTTGCATCAAACATGAGGGGTTTCAGTGAAATGAATGATAGATGATGATTCCCATAATTCCACACGAGATTAACACTAGATGAGTGTGAGCAACAAATTACTACTTTAGTAAAAAATAAGAGTTGATGTCAACGAGAAGGAAGACATTAATCTATGGAAAATACGGTTTCCAGGAAATCAACTTGGGACTTGGTATAGGTAGAGAACCATGGATGGGTAAAAAGGAATGATGGTTGAGGTTAATAGAATGTGATGGGGACTACAAACATCCCAAGGTTGGAGAATGTGTGCAAGTGGGAATAGTCAAAATAAGTTCAGATAAGTAAGGTCCTAGATTCAAGAGCACATATAAGGGAGCGATAGAGTGTTTACATTGACTAGGTTTAATGGGTCAGTGACAATATGATGTTTTCATTACAAGTGAAGGAAGGAAGAGACATGAAATTAATATTGAGAAGGTGATGTAGGATACTGTTTCACCAACCAAGGGAAACTAGGGACTTTCATTGGGAAATAGACAAACAATGAGTGAGGTTCTTGCTTCCAAAAAATAATCTTTGTACATTTGCAAAAGGAATTCGAAAGTGCTTCGGAGTGTTAAAAAATAGATACAGTTGCCCTAATGTATACTGCCCCATGAGATGGTGTAGGAGAATGCCTACAGATGGCGGGGGCCCCACTTTTTGGTCTCGATGTGAGGAAAATTAACGGGGGTGATCATGGAAATGGTTTAGCACATTATGGAGGTGTGAGAGGACAAATGTGAATGAAGTGATGTTATTATGACGATGTTGACTGTAGTACCTCAGGAAACAGTTCCTGGCTGTTGGAAAACCAGTGCCTGAGACATTTCGACTTGTAGGGAAAATTTTAAGAATGGAAAGTTATCTTGAAGTTTAAAAACATTGGCGAATCTCACTAGTCGCTAATATGCAAACTATCAATTGATTATTGATATATTTGTAAAATTATTCAAATTTATATGATTTTGTATATACTTTATATATAATGTTGGTGATTTTTAAGGTAAGATAATTATATATCGTAAAATTTGGGCGAATCATTTTTATAAAAAATGGAAATTGGCGAATCTATTTTTCGGAAAAATCATGGAAACTTAGCCCACTTGCAAATATTAGCCCATAAAATTTTCCATGATTTTGAGATTAGATAAAAAGATAATTTGAAATCAATGGAAGGAAGGAGAAGCCATGAGAGTTTGCAAGAAAAACTTCTATGTCTGAAAACCTAGCCTTCTAAAACAGAATGGACAGAGACTATAAGAGTTGCAAGGTAGAGATGTAAAGTAGGAAATCAAGGACACAGAGTTTTGGCACAAACAATTAAGAGCCTATGTTTCAACTTTGTAGAAGAAATGATGAATGGAGAAGAAAAAGTATGAATGAGATTCCCAGATGTGGAGCACTTCATTAAGGGCTTCAAGATTAATTTTAATGATTACAACGCAATTTTAATGAGTACAACAAAGTAAATTCATTAAAAACTAAACTAAAGAACCAACTGCATCTTACACTATCCAACAGAGTAGAGACATCTATGAATGCTGGAACACATGAGAAAAACAATCACTGCAACACCAATGCTAGAATCAAATGGCAATATCATGTTCAGATTTCAGAATAAATTTTGTCTACATTACCAATCATGGATAACTCTGTCCTTCTGAACCCTTCAAAATCTAACTTCTGCTATTTTATTTTTTGTTGCCTAGCCTAACTGAGCTAACTATCTCAATGAGTGCCAAAAACCGATTTTGGGAATGTTTATCAAACTTCCCTTTCTTTCTTTTAAAAATATTTACAACAAACACAAAATATATAAATTACAAATTTTTAAAAATATTATATATATTAAACATATATAATATTTCATATGATTCAAATTCTTTAATATGATATGAATCTTGTGTTCGAATCCTTTAATCATTGCATGAAATCCCAAGTCTTTGCGTTGGAGGATGAACATCACCGTGGGTCCCAATCAATGTCATGCATATATCATTTATCAAAACCAGAAACTGCTTATGGGGGCACTTTGGCAGTTTATGAAAGTCAAGGAGGGTGCTCCCGTAATTAGTCTAGTATGTTGATCATTTGATGAGTGGTTTGAACATACCTCCTTGCGGGAGCACCATTCCAATTAACATCGTGTATTTTATCCCCCGAGATTTCATTGATTTGAGCATGACAACTTATGGGCCGTCGATTGCTTTATCACTTTAAACAATGTTGATACCTCTCTTTCGTTGCATCTATTTGAATTTCATCTTGATGGACAATATATTTTTTTGGTCCAGTAGTGGAGACTCAATGAGTTGAGTAGCCACAGATGGCGTTGAACCAAATGAAATCGAAATCTATTAAACCAAGAAGATGTTAAACTTAGCAGTTCGGCTTCAAGAGCTTTGTTTTCCATCACAATTGAATATCTTCAACTGGCCTTTTTAGCATCTGTAAAAGGTAAATCTAGCGGTCACGCTAAGTAAGAAGTTCATCTACAGAAATGATAAGAGATCTTTGAAAACGAGTTTTTACGAAGGTTGTAATAAATTAACGTGACTTCAAGCATTTTGGAAATATCACAATCCTTAGATTATGGCTACTGGAACCATGTTAAATCCACTTGATTGAACTCCAACTCTCATTTGAGAAGGAAATTTTCATCATATAAATCAAGTTTCAGTAGAACTGGTTCATTTCCCAGTTTGCAGGACGTTTTTGCAACACTAGCATTGAAAGAACGTACGATGTTTTTTAAACACTAGCATTCAAATAACCTACAAAATCTATGAAACCGTTCAGAATTTCTGGAAAATTCCCACTTTCAAGTCAACATGAGTCGTTCTTCACAAAACCCAAATCGCAGATTTCTTAATTTTTTCTTTCTTTTCCTCCTGAGCGACCTGCGAAAATTGGTTTATACAATGGTTGCTTTCTTTGATTCATTGGCTTTTTAACATCCAACGAGTTGAAATGAAAAATCCCTATATCGTAATGAGGGTTGTCATGGTTTAGAATTCATAAGCCTTTTGCTAAATTTACAAGTCAATTTCTTCCAATAATCGCAAGCAGTGGAAGTTAAATTCTATAGGCTTGAAATTTGAAATTGAAAATTTGGCATGTGAATACAATAACCCAAAAAGAAGAAGAAATCGGTGACCAACATCATTGAATGATGACGCAAAAAATAATATTAAGATAACTGTTGTCATCCATTTCTTGGAAGAAAAGATCCTCTAGAAGTAACAAGTAGAGAAGTGGCTTTCCACCCTCCAAACATAGTATATTGAGGTTCAATTTCAAGTTTTGTCTTGACCTTTTCTAGAGTCAACCCTGAAGTGTGTGATAGAAATAATCCCAATTTCATCCCGGTTATAAACCGAATGTGCTTGAGGTGGCTATCTTGTCACTAAATTCTTTAAAGATGATGCACCTCTAGCAATGGGTCTTGTTTGATATCCAGTCCTTGAAAATCCACCTTTGATTCAAGCACCACCATCAAAAAGGAGATAATGTTTCTCAATATGAAAATTTGTATTTCTCACACCAGCTCCTTATTAATTGCAAATGGATGATAATTTTCAAAGTGAAAACGTCGCAGGATTCCAATATGGAATGTATTTAAGTTCTTTTAGTGCCTTCACCAAAGAGATTGAAAATAAAATTATACCACTAGGTGAATCCTTTCATTTAGAAAGACTTACTATAATTGGAATAGAAACCTTATTTTTACCCTTTCCTTTATGGGAAGCTCCTTTAAGGTACATTGGATTTTCAACCTAGTCAGGAGGAAAGGTAAGAAGAAATTCTTCAAGGATGTAACAACCTTATAAATGAAGTCAAGTCAATCTTATTGAAATTTCCATAATATGTAGATTACAACTCCATCCTCCATCATTTAATAGGAAAGAAACAATACATACATCCAGTGAAAAACTAGATGCCATGGTAGATACACCAATTCAAAACATGAAAATACTAATAATGAAATCCTCTACTGGAGCTTTTAATCCATGCTAGATTGAACTACAACATTTACAGTGTTGGACCCACCAACATTTAGGTGATCTTCTCGGTAAAAAGTCCCAACTAGACCTCAAACCGTTCGGAGTAGGAGTCCCAGCAGTGGGTGGTAGTGTAATGCTTTGACCACAGTAGTGCATAGAGATAAGTATGATAAATTTGGGTGGAAGCAATTGTGTGACCTTACGGAGAGTCAAATACAATTCATGGGGGTTCTGACACATGGAGGGGAAAAAGAAGTGTTCCCCTTAGAAGCCTATAATAGTACGCAGCTTGAAAGGAACACACAAGCGAAATGACATCACATGCTAAGATGCGGAATAGTTCACAAGTTAAAGAGATGGGTTAATCCAACAACAGACATCCAACAAGTTTCATACAATTGCATACAATGTAGTTCATAGGAAAATGTGTAAGTTAAACAACATACATTGCTAAATTGACCAGAATAGTCCAACTACAATAAAAACATAAGAATGGAAGCTTGTTGGCTCTAATATTATTATTATAAGTAAATGTTCAATCCATACATACACCATTGACGACAGCTATCCCCTATAATGGAACATTACAGTAAAGAACACATGCTCCTCCATAGAAGTATACTCGCTCTATGGTGTGGAGAAGCCAAGGCTCGTCACAATACTCCCAAGCCTTTTCTAAGCATAAGCCTAGCCAAAATTTTGTCTCCCAAAATCCTGTTCTATGAGTTATGAGATTCTATTTATAACAAAGAGTGGGGTGACCCTTGACATTCCCCTTTGTGACTCTTTGACTACACTAATGGTTCTTCAACATCTTTACAAATAATTCATTACATAACATGATGACCTTTTACATTCCACTAATGAAACTTGGAATTTCACTTACAACAAATTTACAAATAATAATAAATTTTCCACATGTACCCATGTGAGACAACATAGGCTAGAGACGACCTAACAAGACAAAACATTGTGATTCCGAAGTTTGTGGAAAGACCAACTCTACAACGTCCACTCAGTGCTTCTCAGTCACGTACTGATGCCAATCTTGGTATTGTGTGATGATGTCCACAAACTACTTTATGGTGTCTTTCTAATGGTGGAATCTCACCTCCATAGCTCCTGGGTATATGGTCTTGGAACTTGTATCCAACTTGTCCTAAAGCAAGTTCAGCATGGTGTTTACCATGACAGGGCCACAAATGTACTACTGCATGTTTTGTGCGCTTAGATCCAAATCATCCATGGTGGCCTCTCACCTTAGGTGCTCCATGTACTTGTCAATCTCTATCTGGAATTGGTTCTTGTGTTTAGCTTCGGTGAGGGAACCAATTGATGGAATCATGTGTGTTCTCACCATGACATCCAAACTCTTGTACAACCATGCATACAAGGCATGTGAGCTTCTACACATATGGGGCGAGCTGCTCATAGTTCCGGATCAACATCCATACATTTTCTTTCTCCAACTTTTCCTATCAATTCATCATCTTAACAAAGTGAAGAGGGGCCCCTTTGTATTGCATTATCCACACTTGCACTTGTGTGATGGTAGCATGTATGTTCCTGAGAGTTTGAACCAACTCTTTGCTTCTTTGCTATAATCCATGCACATGGACAACTACTTTATGAATGGTGACAAATCTATCATAGAGCATCCACATGGTAATATCAAGTTCTGATACTTTAGTGAGCATCACTTTCCTCATCTTTGCCATTTCGGAAACTACACTCTGATTTCTCAGTTTTTTTGCCTCTTGCCTGGAATCTTCATAGTTCTGGATCAACATCCATACATTTTATTTCTCCAACTTTGCCTATGGATTCATCATCTTAGAAAAGTGAAGAGGGGCCCCTTTTTATTGCATTATCCACACTTGCACTTGTGTGATGGTAGCATGTATGTTCTTGAGAGTTTGAACCAACTCTTTGCTTCTTTGCTATAAGCCATGCACATGGACAACTGCTTTATGAATGGTGACAAATCTATCATAGAGAATCCACATGGTAATATCAAGTTTTGATTCTTTAGTGAAAATCACTTTCCTCATCTTTGCCATTTCGGAAACTACACTCTGATCTCTGATTTTTTTTGCCTCTTGCCTGGAATCTTGCAAGTTCTTTGCCATTTGTTCACTTGCGGCCAACAACAATTGAACAAATGAGCTATTTTCTCCTACATAGGCCAAGGTGGCATCAACAAGGGAGAATTCTTTCTCAAATATGGCACTATCACCCTTTGCTTCATGAACGCAGGTGACGTGTGATCATTCGAGAAGTGATTCTTCCATGCATGTATAATCTTATTCTACAAATTGTCAAATGATAGATTGTATACATCCATAACCAGATCCTCATCAAAGAGAACAACTTCTCGTTGCTCACTTGAGATTGGTTCTTACATTGGAGGTGGTGGATACTCAGAGGTGACCTCAGGTGCTCTCGACAGAAGGTCAATGTCTTTATTTTGTACCTCATGTCCGAACTCCATGTTTGTCACTTCAATCAGTTGCTCAAACTACTGAGCAAGTTCCTGATCCTACATTTTTTCACCCTCTTCTTTAGTTATTGGTTGTTCTAACTCCTCAAACTGTATGGGAGTTGTTTTCCTTGTCATCGCACCTTGCATTTCTTCTTCCACATGTTTATGCTTCTCTTCCCTTTCTCTCCTTCTCAGCTCTTTCTCTTCCTTCAAATTTTTCTCCATTTCCTACAATTTTAATTCCGCTTCCTAAAACCTTTTCTTTTCTCTTTTCCTTCACTATGCTCTCTTTATCCCCTACTCCCTCTTTTCCTTCACTACCAAAGATAATTTCTCCAAGATAGAATCTACTCTCATCTTGTAGATTCACTCTTCCTCTAGGTTCTCGGCAATCTTCCTCTTGCTCTTGTCTTGCACTACCTTGCTACTTACTGATGATTTTGTTCTTGCTTCCTGTAGAGAAGCCTTCCAAGCTGTGGCTATATTGACTGCATCGTGGAGCTTGGAGTCATCATGACAATACCTCTAAGGTTCCTCCTCGTGCCAAAAAAATGTCCTGTGGAGGCATGGATAGTACACCTTCACAAAATGGTTCTAGTAAATATTGTAGGGATCATACGGATTAAAGTCTTTGTTGTTCAACTTGAACTTCAATATCTCTTTAGCTTCGGCATGTGCATCTTTCAAGCTCCTAATCTCATACAATCTGATCCACAAATGAAGAGCAATCAATGGTGCCTTCTTCTTCCTATGTGGTCCTGCTGATAACCCTATGGAGAGGTGATACGAGAACTATTGCATGACCAACTTGTTCGTGGCATACCTTGGTAGAACATGTGGAGGTTTCTATCCTCCAAACACTCAGATGAAGGTGCCACCAGGTGAGGCATACAAATATGCAATGTTAACTATTGTCTCCATCACTCCTTGGGACATGAAAAGTGGATCCTGCTCAAAGATAATCTTATACAATGGGATGATGAAATGGTTAGTAAACCATGCCATTACTCCTTGGTAGTTGCAGTTGAAAACCAACTTGCAATAAATGCTGACGATAGTCTCCTTCGGTGTCCATGTCTAGCTCATGCTAGGAAACTGTTGTTGGGCACAGATGGCAACCATCAAGTATGCGTACATGTACAATCTTTCCTGCTCATCCTTGGGTGGATTTCGGGTGCTAGTCATGTGGACTTCTAGCTGATGAGTTGACATGTCTAACTAGTTGAATAGCCTTCCATCACTCACTAACTAGTCTAAAACAACCACCCACGCTTTAGGAAATGTTTTTGTGCTCTCTTGACCGTATATTTTGCACGTAAAGATGATCAAGAACTAAGAATCATTCCTAAGAGCCTTTGTCTTGTAAACGTGATTATGTTTCTACCTAAAATTTGATATCTCTTTCACCCAGCGCTTGACAATATCTCGGGTGTTCAGAAAGCTAGGGGTGGCATAGAAGACTGTGTCCATGTGCCTCACCGATTGAGGTAAATGATATATCTGCTGATAGTTCTCCGCCTTGAAGGTGGCAATATCTATCCCACTGGAATTGCTCAATTTCATAATCTTTGGATTTGTGTGTGAGACAACCCAACCGATAATGTCTACACTTGGGAAGGCAGAGTACCTGCATGCAACTTTGTATAAGCCTGACTGTTGGATACTGATAAAAACATGTCATTCCTCTAAGTCTTACTTGAAGTCCTCTACAAGATTATGCTTGATTTGTTGCCATGTCAACTTTGTGCCCTTCTTAATGAACAATTCATTGTCTACAAAAAATGGTAAGTTAATTGACGTCTACTCAACTGCTTCCCCGATACTATTCTTAATGGCTTTCCTAGTACTTCCCCATGTTAACTGTAACTACTAGAGAGATTCTCAACAACTGTTGTACCTGGAGATGGAGAGGACCCTCATGGCATGAAAATGTTAGCTTGAAACCAAAAGCATCTTTAAGACTAGACCAAGCAACAAACTGGGTTAATGTTGGGACAGATTCACAATTTAGGTTCAAAAAGGTGACTGGTTACTTGTTGGAATGTGTAGTCCAATCTGGGCACAAACTAGGAGAGAACTACGTAATGTGTAGTCCAATCTGGGCACAAACTAGGAGAGACTACTCATTGTGTAGTCTCAGTGGCCAAGGCTTGGAGGCTGGCTCCTAGAACTGTGCAGTGCGCAGTTGGATCCATGACAAGGTAGCCTCTGTGTAATTCTAGAAGCCAAGGAATAGGCCTTTAACTCCGAGAATGTGCAATGCATGCAAGGGAAAGCGAGATCCGGGAAAAGGGAGCCCATATCTTCCCAAGGGGAGTGCGAAATCGGGAAAATATGAAGGACTCTCTAATGCTCAGTGGAGATATGACTAAGTGATGATGCATGCAAGTAAAAAAAATTCAGGAATCAATTAAACGAAGGGAAAACGAAGTATGTGGAGAGATTCATTGCAACAACAAGCATTAGTGCAAAAATAGGGTAATGCATGCAACACTTGGGAAAGCTAATGAAGAACTTGAAACAACCCCTCTACAAGCTAAAAAAAATTAAAACACTGGTAGTTATTCAAAAAAATAAGTGAAACAGTAGTCTCACAAGCTAAATAAGCAAAACCAACCCAAAAAGTGGAAAAAGACTAGAAAAGAAAAACCTGAAAAGAAACAATGATCACATTGAAGGTGCCTTGATCTCCTTGGGAATGGCAAAGCTCCAAGATCGAACACGCAAATGAGATCTAGTAACATCGGTTAAATAGGTTTTGTCAATTCAAGGTTTATGATGTGAAGGCCAAAAATCAAGGAAAGAGCGACATTAGTCGACAGATTCCAAAATAACTCAAGTGCCTCCTTTGGACTATTAAAAATATATCCCTATTTTCTAGGGATGCTATTTCACTTTTTACTTTTTTTCTTTTCAGGAAATCATGCCATGCACTTCCTCGAGATATTACACAGTTCTATGACAACTAGGCTACTCACTATCTCATGCACTGAGTAGCTTCTGAGTAAGAATATTCTATGCAATTTCTAGGTTAAGTGGCTTTTGTTGCCTCTCATGCTCTACACAATTTCCTAGCTAAAGGCTGAATGTCAACTAACTCTATAGAATTTTGGAGCTGAAGGCTCACTCTTAGCTTGGACTGCACAATTCGCGAGAGAAAGGTTGGTTTCCCTCAAGCATTGTGCGGTTCTCTAAGGCAATCCCGGAACTGGATGAAAACCAATTCAAGAGATCATATTGTGGGTTAGAGAGTAAATTAAGTAAGCAAAAACAATCCATGATGAAAAGGATGAGGCTCAATCAAGTAACACATACCTGGATTAGTGTGAGATGAGATACTGTGATTTTAGACGGGAGCCTCCAAAATTATGCATGGGAAAATGTTTGGAGGGTGGTTGTATCTGCTACAAAAAATAATCAATTATATGAGTGTCCAAAAATTCAGAGGGTTGGCCTAGTACTGAATTGAGAAGGAATGTGATTGTTTTTCAATTCATGCAAATGAACATTTCCCAAGTGAGAGGTGATGGTCATGGATTTCATTAATCCAATGGGTAACTACTATATGTGACAACTATTGGGTAGTTGGATTTGTTTGAATGGATGGTGGAAATCAATATGTTGGCATTGATTTCAACTAAGTTTGTTTTGGTGTGGAGCTCAGGGGGAGTCCAGTGGTTGGTGCAATGTCCTATAGAGAATCATCCTAGTAACAAGCTTAGTGGAGAAGCCATAAAAAGATGACTATGATGGTTGGGAGTACCAAACTTTGGAGGAGATAATTCCTTAGGTATTCAGCTCATATGCATATGGAAGTTCAATTGCTGGAAAGTGCTTCGAAATATCTTTCCAATAGTAAGTTGAAGTCTGCAAATGACCCCTTGAGTCAAAATTTATTGCAAGTCATATTTTTAGTGCCTAGAAGTTTGGAAGATTGAAACTTTATTTATAAGTGTTATAGGACAACCTTGAGTCGGGGTTAGATAGAACAATGCCCCAAATCCCATAATATAGGAAGCCCAAAAGCTAGTTAACAACTAGAAGAGACTTCCCGTAAGGTTAAAATCATGGAATTTGGAAGCCCAAAAATCTCAGAAGCAACTTGAATTGGGAGTTGAGCATGTGTGGCCAATATTTGGAGTCTTCAAATGTCTATAGGTGATGGTCTTCAAAGGATGACAAGTGGAAGATAGCCAATCCTTGAACCTCCAATAACATAGCACAAAGGAATAGGAGCGACATTGCGAGTGGTGTGCATAGGTGGGAAAGGTCGGAAGCCCAAAAGCCCATAAGCTATATGCAATTACATTTAATAAGAAGTTACAAGTGCATGGGGTTCCGAGTTCATGCTTTATGTAGGGTTTGAGGGCTATGGGCATAGTGCTAGAATGAAGGCACATGCAACAACTATGACCAAGGATGAAAATTTAAAAGCCTGAAGCTCCAGGATTTTATGGCAACTAACAAAGTCAGGTGATGAAAGACTATGACAACATTTGAAATTTCCATCAAGAGACGAAAGGCATATCGAGGACTTGGTTTTTCAGTGGTTTCACGTGTTGTGATGACCAATGTGTCATGTGTAAAATGGGGCCTTCTAGCTAATTATAATGAGAAAAGGGGGATTTGTAGGAAAACATCTCAAGGGCCTTGGGCTATATACATAGATCATTGTGTAAATATTTCAAAGATGCTAAGTTCAAGTGGGCTAGGTCGGAAACCCATGAGCCTGTAATTCTTAAGTAATTATATTGAAGGAAAATATCTGGGCACAAGGGCATCTGGGCCTCCAACTTTGTAGGTGCATTTGTATAAGAGTAGGTGCCGAGTGAATTCTTAAAGTTATAGTATTGTCTGTTTACATAACATTGTGTGTGTTGAAATATGGCAACAAGAATATTCCAATTTAATTTTTCCTTGAATTAAATTGTGAATTAAAATCGAATTTAGTCTTAACAGCTACTTGGAAATAATTAATTAATGTACTTTAAATTAATTAGTTGGAGAAATTCAAGTTATAAGTCTTTCTCAAGTCATGCAAGAGTTATCCCTTAAATTAAGGAGATAATATTGAGTTATATTTGAGCTGTAATGAGTTAACTCAATTTACTGAGTTAAGTCCAATTAAATTAGTTCCAAACTGTTTGAGGAACTAATAGTGAGTTAACAGTCAGTTGATGCATTAATGCACTCAATTAGTGCTACTTCAGTTAACTGAAGATTCCCTCATCAAAAACTCATGCATGTCTATTCTGAGAAAGACCCAGTTGAGATTATTGTTCAAGGACAATGTACTATCAGTTGCATGTTTTTTCTCATCGAGAAAACTCATGTATGCAGTCAAGGATTCATCCTTGAGGATTGCACGGTTTTGAAGGTTTGTTTTTTTACTTGGTAATAGGCTAATCATCCACAAGGAACGGTGCAAGGAAATAGGAGCTTGGAGAGTAGAAAGGAAGGCTGGAGAGAAGCCAAGATTGCTTGTGAGCATCTATGCGGATTGTACTAAGAGCTGGCTAGCTATGACAGTTAAGGCTTTGTATAATTCCTATGTATTTCCACCATGTATGATAATACAATAGTGTGGGCTTTTATCTGAGACTTTCCCCAAAGTATTTTCATGTGTATTGTGCCATTGATTCTTCTTATTCTGGTTACATTGTTCAGCTCGATCTTAAGCTTCCAAAAGTTGATAGTAGAAGTAGGTTATAGTATTCTACTTTGATTTATATTGCATTATCGGGTTCACCTACCACAGATTTTCTACAATGTGCTTGGGATCTCGAGTTCAGGGCATGGATGAGTCGACAACTGAGCAAATGTGCACAATATGGTTGGTTCCATTGAGTTAATGGAAACTTCATGATCATGTTGTCTAGAGATGGGAAGGACCAAAAATTATATAAACTAGTTAATGGAGAATGTGTTGAACATGAGAAAACCACCTAATAGCTAACTTGCATTCTAATCGATACGAAACTTCGGGTCTATCATTTTCATGTTTTTTCATTGGTCTCGATCTTGGACATATGGTTTATTGGCCTACAAACTCTGCCCATCCTAGCTTCCACTGCAAATCGAAGAACCCTATGGTCTACATGTAACGATAATTCATCAAACAATGTCCATGGATTTATATATCAAGTCATTAAGGCATTAAATCACCATGTGCATTAAAAAAACATAAACTAGGAATTAAAATTAATGTAATTGCTGTGTTATTACATGGCGCCTTGGTGGGTCTAATATTCATCCAATTGACCACCTCTTTTAAATTCCAAAATGGTACAATTTATAGAGGAAATTATAATATTATGGATCATTTCAAGATCCACTATATTCTCCATATATCTCTCAACATGATCCTCTCCACAAATATCTCGACATGACTTTTTTCACAAAGCTCTCAACATAATCCCCAAGATCCCTCACGGATCTAATTTTTCAAGCTCTTTAACATACCCCTTTCCTTTTGACATGCTTTTCTCATTTTCACCCTCTAGAAGTCATTCTTGTTGATTTTTTCTAAGGACGAGTCAATGCTCTTGCATGATACACCTAAGGTACAAAAACTTATGACCTCTTGGTCATATTATTTCTGGTATTCTTGTAACACCTTCAAATTGTGAGTTGAAACATGCTTCTCCAGTAAAAGGTCTCCACCTTAATACACGATAACTCACCAAACTTTCTCCTAAGTTTAGGCTTTTGGCATATTCCTGGTTCTCTTCTCTGGAACCCTATGAGCACTCCTTTCTCTAATTTGTTGCAAATCTTATCACCTTCCACTTCTATCACCAACACAAACAAAATAAATCTCTTAACAAATATTCAATCACTCGCACATTCTTACATTGCTTATCGTCAAAACTACACAGAATAATCTTGTATGCTTTGATGCCACTTAATAAAAATGAAATTGGGGGTCTATAATTTTCAAGTTTTTTCATTGGTCTCGATTTTGGAATTGTGGGTTATGGGCCCATAAACTCCACTCATTGTCACTTCCACTACAAACTGAAGAATCCTATGGTATAAATGTAATGTTAACTCATTAAACAAAGTCAATGGATCTATGAATTAAATCATTAATGCATTAAATCACCATGCAAATAATTTTTTTCTACATAAAGTAGGCATTAAAATTAATTTAATTGCTATGCTATTACCAAGTGTCTTGGCAAGTCTGATATTCATCCAATTGACCTCCTCTTTTAGATGCACAAATGCTACAATTTATAGAGGAAATTGCAATATTGTGGATCATTTCAAGATCCACTATCTTCTCCATAATGCTTTCAACACGATCCTCTCCACAAAGCTCTCAACATGAGTTTATTAATAAATATCTCAACATAATCCATAATATCCCTCATGGATCTAATTATTTAAGATTTTTAACAAATCCCTTTCCTTTTGACACACTTTTCTCATTTTCTCCCTCTAGAAGTTTTTCTTGCTGATTTTTTCGGAGGATGGGTTTATTGTCATTCATCACATGCAATGAAGAAATAATTGAAATATGGGTAAGAGAAGAAGCTCTAGTTATAGAGCCCTAGAAGCCACATATTCAAGTACACTTTGATATTTGTTCGGTAATCAAGAAAGCCGTCTGTCTTTACAAAGAATTAACTCCTTGCATGGAGAAGGATTAGGTGTCCATACCATGTTTAACGTAGTTGTAGTTGTAGTTGTCGATTGAATGCATCTCATTCCTAGTGTTTAATGTTAGTGTAGAGGCCAGGAAATTAGACACAATATTAGGATGGATAGCCATACAGGAGTACACTTAGGGAGTGTGAAAGGCAGAGTAATGGTTGATAGACATAGAATTCTTATTATGTAGCACAAGTAAAATATCTTGAGTGCAGTTGTGCAATGACGGGGACATAAAATTATTATGAGAAATAGTGTTGATTGCAAGTTGCTGTAGGGGAGTGCATGAGTCAAAGAGTAACTGGGGCTGAGAGTTAATATTTATATATAGTAGCTAAGGGATAACACCATAACTATTTCACCAGTGAAGAGGCTAGTGCAAAGAGGAATAATAGAGAATATGGGAAAGTGTTGGGTGGAGCCATTGATCAGGTTTACATTCTGAGCATCGATCGAGGACTTTGTTTTCAGTTTGAAAATTGAATGAGAAGAATAGAAGTGGCTAGAGTAGGTAATGGTCTACACTTGTAAGAGGTTGGTTCACCTTGGCAAGTTGTTGCTTGCTATCTTAAGGGGGTTGGCACCTCCTCTGAGTGGGTACTCACAAACAACTTGATGTAATTAAGTAGGTGCTTAATTTACATCATAATAATAAACAAATTGGCGGTTTCTCCCTTTGGGTTTCCACGAAAAATACATGTGTGCTAAAATTGAGGGATTGTGTGCTCATTTGAATGGTTTACATTGTTATATGTATATTGTATTATGAATGTGCACCTACGTAATTAACAATATTGAATAAGAGTAAATAATTGAGATTAAATTTTTAAAATCTCACTAATTACTGATTCAAACCCCCCTCCCCCCTCCTGCGTAATTCCTTATTCCAGAAATTGGTATTAGAGCCAAGTTCCTTTAGGAACATTTTAACCATTAGAAGGTAGATCCACAAGGAATTATGTTTAGACAAGAGTGCAAAGATGCTTACTCAAGAAAGATAGGAGTCTTTTATGGGACACAATATGTGTTTTGGAAAGCTAGTATGGAAGCATATCTTATGTCCCTAGGAGTAGATGTTTGGAGCCTTGTGTTGTGGATTATGTTGTCCTTGTAGTCCCACCTTCTGATGCATGTGGTAAGAAGTTGTATGGATAATTCAAAAGGCCAAGAATTCCATTCTCCTTGTCCTTAGTAAATTCCAACTTGTAAAAGTTCTCTATTGTAAGTATGTTAAGGAAGTATGGGTCAAGATTAATTAGAGTCATGAAGGAGATGAGAAAGTAAAGTAGACCAAACTTCAAACCTTTGGGATGAGGTTTGAGAGACTTAGAATGAGTGAAAAGGAAATCATAGCAGAGTATTCCTCAGAGTTGATGAAGTAAGAAATATGATTAGGGGACTTGGTGAAGGTATCAAAGAATATACAATTGTTCAAAAGGTATTAATGTCTCTGCCTATGAGATTTAAAGCCAAAATCTCAACCATTGAAGAGATGAATGATCTAAAAAGTCTCACAATGGATGAGCTATTTGGCACTCTCACATCCTATGAGATGAGAGTAGGAAAAGAGAAGATTGAACCAAAAGATACAACTTTCAAAGTGTCCAAGAAGGCTTGGAAGCACACATATCATCAAGATTGTTTTAGTCGTGAATTTGATGAGGAGTTGGCTCACCTTGATAGATAACTAAAACATGGTTCAATAAGGTATAAAGGGAAGTTTCTATTAAAATGCTTTGACTATGGAAGAGTGGGACATTTTTCATCCAAGTCCCCTTACAAAGAAAAACTAGAAAATGAATATGATCATAATTTCAATGGAAAGTATCAAAAAAATTAGAATAATAATTTACCCAAGAAGAAGGGGCTCTACTCCAAAGAAAATAGCTTGGCATCATATTCGAATAGCGATAATTATTAAAAAGGAGAATAAAATGAATTTTTACTTATGGAACTTGAAGTTGACTCCAAGGAAAAAAAAATGTTATAGACTCTAAAGAGGAAGAAGGAGCAGTGGACCTTGAAGGGGATATATTAGTGCTTTTGATAGGTTAAAGAAGGTCAGAAGAAAGAAAAAACAACTAAAAAATAGTTTCTATGAGATGAAGAGGACATGTATAACTTAGAAAATAATGAATCCGTTTATCAAAAAGCTAAAATTGAAGAAGGCACTCGAAATAACTACAACTTAGCTCTTAACTTAGAAGGAAAACAAAAGACATGTGAAAAACTAGAAGAAGAGAATAAACACTTAAACTGGGAATTGATCAAAGAAAAAGGGGAGATGGTCCCCGAAACATGAAAAGAAGATATTTTGGCTATAAAGGTCAAGAAAGAAGAACAAAAATGAAAGCAATAATTCCTTAATGATCTAATTCACGAATGGTAAGAAAACTGTCAGAGTCTCGAGGTAGAATTTATCCCTCTCAGAACTCATCTTAAGAGATTAGAGATCGAGAAGTGTATGAACGAAAAGTTTGTAGAAGGGATGAGAATGCTAGATTATATTTTGAGCAGTCAAAGTTCTCTAGATAACAATATAGGCCCAGGATATTCCATTTCATAGGACTCTCCTATGAGAAGGATGAGCTTCAAGTCTGTAAGATTTGAAGAACCCCAAATCTATGAAAAGGTTCTTCAAGGAAGACTTAATGAGGGTGAACAAAAGCCTAGCTAGAGAGGAACCCAACACTAGAACAATAATTCTAACCTCTCAAAGGACTCATACCTAAGGAAAATGAATCAATCAACAAGACAACATAGGTACCCGAATCGTTTTATGGTAATTGTTATAGATTTCATATCTTCAGACATAAAAATATTAATTGTAGAAGAGTCAATGTTGAAAAAGATGAAAATTTAAGATACAAAAAATATCAGAATGTTAGCTCTGAAAACTCTCCTCATAGGAATAGAAATCCTTTCTCTCCCTTGATGGATGTTGTTGAATGTTTCAAATGTAATAATTTTGTGCATGAGGGAAGTGTGTGTAGGAGAAGAGTTGAGTATGCATATAAATATTAGAATTCCTGGAAGCGAACCTTTCCAAAAGACAAGAAAAACTGGAAACAAAAGACTAGAAAAACATGGAATGTGGACTTGGACTATGTGTGCATGATCAAGAAAACATATTGTATGTGGATAATGGCTGTTCCAAGCACATGAATAGAGATAAGAGTAAATGCCTATCCCTAAAAGAAGAAGACATATGGAATGCTTTCACTTTCAACAACAATTCTATAACAAGAATTAAAGGTAAGGTCATAGTCAGTCTTGATGAAAATACTAAAGCTCAAAATGTTTTTTATGTAGAGGGCATTAAACAAAATCTACTTAGTGTGAGTCAAATGTGTGATAATGGATATAATGTGACATTTATATCCAAATACTAGAAGATTCGAAATGTAAAGCTAGTGTGTTTGATGACTCCAAAGTAACCTACTAATTGAGCAAGACAAATAAAACTTGGTTGTGGCATAGGAAACTTGGCCATATAAATTTTGACAGTATAATAAATATCACGAGGATATAAATAGTAAGAGGGTTTCCAAGGCTCTCAAATTCTATTGAATCAATCTACAAGTATTGCGAATCTAGTAACCATACGAGGACTCAATTCAAGACAAAGTATTTCTCATTATCTAGACCTCTAGAGGTAATTCACATTTACATCTACAGCCCTACCTGGACAAAAATACCAAGAGGAGAAAGGTATTTCATCTTATTTATTGATGACTTCACTAGAGACATGTGGATAATGATATTAAAAGAGAAATCAAAGGATCTGAAGAATTTTAATATATTCAAAGCTTAGGATGAGAACAAGAAAGATCAAATGTTTAAGATCAATAAAAGGTGGATAATTCACTTCAAGAGAATTCAAAGAGTATTGCAAAGAGCATGGTATAAGGAGGAAGTATTATGTGGCTAGAAATCCACAATAGGATGGAGTAGCAAAGAGAAATAACATAATAATTTAAGATACATCCATAGCTATGATGGATGAAGTGGATGTACCACACACCTTCTAGGGAGAAGCAACTCAAGCAGCAGTGGACCTAGCAAACAAAACACAACTCAAGCCTAAAAATGATAATACTCACTATGAGTTATGGAAGGGAAGTACTACATCAGTGAAACACTACAAATTATTTGGGAGGAAATTAGTTATCAAAAGGAATGATAAAAATCTTTGAAAATTTGATCCTCATGCTAATGAGGGTATATTTCATGGTACTTAGTCCATAGAAAAGGATACAAATCTTTCAACAAAAAGATAAATAGAGTTGAAGATTGCATTGACATAGTTGTGGATGAAATAATGCCATAATATTAGCCATCCAATGGAAACATGAACCTAGATGGTGAAGAAAGTTCAACCATGAGATTCTCAAACCAAGAAGAAACTAAGTCAAATGATGAAGATGAAAAAAATGAGAATAACACCAAGGTCCAAAACCCCTTGTAGGTACGTGAAAAAGAAAAAACATGAGAGTCAAATTATTGGAGATCAAATACTTGGTGTTCACACCAATAGGAGATTTCTTGGTGGTCCAAGTTGTCTAAACCTTGCTCTAATTTCTCAAATTGAGCCCAAGGATCTAAGTCATGCAAGTGAGGATATGTCCTAGGTAAAGGAAATGAAGAAAGAGCTAGATCAAATTAAGAAGATTGACACTTGGCAACTTTTTTCAAGGCTCAAAGAGAAAAATGTCACAGGAACAAAATGGATCTTCAAAAATAAGCTAAATGAGCAGGGTCAAGTGATTAAGAATAAGGACCACTTATTTTGCAAAGGTTATCACCAAATAGAGGGGACAAATTTTGAAGAAAACTTTTCACCTGTAGCAAGACTAGAAGCTATCATAATCTTTCTTGAAATTTCCAACCATAAACACATCAAGGTGTATCAGATTGATGTGAAGTCAACCTTTCTCAATGGAAATCTAGAAGAATAGGTATACATTGAGCATCTAGAAAGGTTCATGCTCATAGAAAATGAAGGATTTGATTGCAAACATAAAAGGGCTTACATGGGCTCAAACATGTTGTTGTAGCCCTGTATGCTAGATTAGATAAATACATTTAGCAACAAGGCTTTAAGAGGGTCACTGTAGATATCATGATGTATATAATGTTTGAATATGACCACTTATTGATTGTGGTAGTTTATGTGCATTACATAATCTTTGGAAGCGGTCTGGAGTAGTAGGGACATCATTTTGCAAATTGTATGTAGATAGAGTTTGAAATCTCCATGATAGGGTAGCTATCATTTTTCTTAGGAATGCAAATTTCTCAATTAAGGGAGGGCACTTTCATTTCCCAATCTAAGTACTTACGAGAAACACTAAAGAAATTTAGACTTGAAGATTGCAAGTCATTTAGCACCCCCATGTTTACAGGTTGTAAGTTATGTAGAGAAGATGAGACATCTCTAGTAAATCAGACAATCTACAAATCCATGACAGAAATATTTCTTTACCTCACAATGTCTAGACATCAAGTAATCAGTAGGTTTGGTGGCCATATTTCAGGCCTGCCCTCGAGAAATCCATGTCATTGTTGTAAAAAGGATTTTCAAATACTTGTAAGGCACAACATACTATTGATTGTGGTAAGCTAGGAGTGGAGAGTTTAAATTAAAGGCTTATACTGATGTTGATTTGGTGGGATGTATTAATGATAGGAAGAGCACCTTTGGTGCATCATTCTTTTTTGGATATTGGTTAGTATCTTGCTTCAGCAGGAAGCAAGACTCCATCTCTCTATCAACAGTTGAAGAAGAGTATATTGTAGCTACCACTTGTTGCTCAAAATTATATAGATGAAGAAAACCTTATAGGACATTAAGATAGATTTTATTGATCCAATTCCAATCATGTGTGACAACACTAGTGCTATCAACATTTCTAAAAATCCTATCATGCACTGAAAGACCAATAACATTCCTATCAATCTTCATTTATTAAGAGAATAAATTGTTGCTATTGTTGTTCAACTTGAATATGTGGACACTAAAGAGTAGCTTGTAGACATTTTCACTAAGACATTAGAAATAAAAACCTTTTTTGTATCTCTAGTAGCAGATAGGAGTGGTGACTCCTCCAACCAAATGAATCAAATACAAAGAGTATTGGTAGATGCAAATCTTGTTGTATAAACTAAAGAGTAGGTTGTAGTGTTTCAAGGGGCATTTTGGGAGCGTCCTTTTCCATTGATGTCAAAGGCGGAGGAGTTTATTAATGCTTAAGGAGACAAACAACGATGGAGAAAACCATGCTTGATTTTAGGGGGATCTTGGTTTGTTTCCATCAATGCCAAAGGGGGTGATTTTTGGGAAGTTAGATTTTTCCAAATGGCTAGTAACACTCAATATGTTAGAATTGATGTAGAATAGGTCAGTTTGGTGTGCAACTTAGGCAGGGTCCCATGTTTGCTGCATTCTGTTACAGAGAATAATCATAGTAGTAGGTTTAATCGAGAAGCCATAAGAATATGACTATGATGGTTCAGATTCCTAGATTTTAGAGGAGATTATTCCTCAGTTATTTAGCTCAAATGTTTGTGGAAGTAGAATAGTTGGAAAGTGCTTGAAGAGATATTTCCAATTATATTATGAATTCTGCAAATAACCCCCTGAATCAAATGTTATTGCAGGTCATGGTTGTTGTGCGAGGAATCCTTAAAGCCCAAAAATTTGTTTATAAGTATTATAGGATAGTCTTGAGCTGGGGTAGCAGGAGCAATGTCTGAAATCTTGAACTCATAGGTTCATTTTGACAACTAGCGGAGAATGCATGAAAGATTGGAATACCAGAATCTCGGAAGCTCGTAAAGTTGAGAAGCAATTTGAATTAGGAGTTGGGAATATGGGGCCAACTGGTGGAGGTCTTTAGATTCCTACAAGAAGAGGTATTTAAAGGTTGATAGTTCAAAGGTAGCCCAACCCTAGAATATCTAATAATAGAGCACAAAAGAAGAGGAATGGCATTTACAGTGGTGTGCATAGGTGGGCAAGGTCAGAAACCTACAAGCTCATAAGGTGTATGTAATTGCATTTCATAAGTTACAAACATGTGGGGTTTCGGGTTCTTATTTTATGTAGGGTTTGAGCGCTATGGGAATAGTGCTGGAATTAAGGTATATGTAATGACTATGACCAAGGGTGCAAAGTTTAAGGGTTGAAGCTCCAGGAAGCCAGGTGAAGAAATATTTTATCAACATTTGATAGTTCTGTCAAAGGAGGAAAGGCATGCCCAAGACTTTGTTTGCATTGGTTTCATGTGTTTTGATGACCAAAGGTCCATGTGTAAAAACGAGCCTTCTAGCAAATTATAATGAAAAAAGGGGGCACTGCAGGAAAATGTCTCAAGGGCCTTGGGATATATACATAGAGTGATGTGTACATATTTAGAAGGTGTTAAGGTCAAGTGGGTCAGGCTGGAAGCCCACGAGCCCATAAGTCTTAAGAAATTTCATCAAAGGAAGATATATGAGCACTAGGGAATTGAAGCCTCCAATTTTGTAGCTATATATGTATAAGATTTGGGTTCGAGTGAATGCTTAAAATGATTTCCTTGTGTGTTTACATAACATTATGTGCCTAGGATCTCGAGTTTAAGGCATGGATGAGTCATAACTTAATTAATTGCACACAAGAGGGTTGGTTCCATTGAGTTCACGACAACTTCAAGATTGTGATGTTTAAACATAGGAAGGACAATGACTGATCAAAATGAGTTACTGGAGCCTATCTTGAACAGAAACAAGCCACCTCTAAATTTCCTTGAATTTAATGAAGAATTAATTTAAATATGGGTAAGTGTAGAAGCTTTAGTTACAAATCGCAAGAAGCCACATCTTCGTGTACACTTTGATCTCTATGGAAAATCAAGAAAGCACTCTTACTATACTAAGAATGAATTCCTAGCATGGAGAATGATTACGTGTCTATACCATGTTTAGTGTGGTTGCAGTTTTTGATTGAATGAATCCCATTCCTAATGTTTAATGTGATTGTAGAGGCTAGGAAATTAAATGCAATAGCAGGATGGATATCCATACATGAGTCCACTTGGGCAGCGTGAAAGGTAGAGTGACGGTTGACAGTAATAGCATTGTTTCATGCAAATCACTAGAAAAACAACATGGATTGAAATTGTGCAACTAACGGAATGTAGAATTATTTTGAGAAACATTGTTGAGTGTGAGGTGTTTCCAAGGAGTGCATGAGTGGAAGAGTGACTAAGGTTGAGAGTTAAAAGTTATACATAGTAGTTTAGGATCGAGTCCAAAGCTAGTTTAGAAGTGAAGAGGGTAGTACAAAGAGGAAAATAAGAGAAAAGGGGAAATTGTTGGGTGGAGTATTTCATCAGGTTTACATTCTAAGCATTTTTTGAACCCTTTGTTTTTAGTTTTAAAATTGTATGAAAATATGAACAATGGTTAGAGCAGGTATAGGACTGTATTCATAAGATCTTGGTACCTCTTGGCAAGTAGTGTCTTTTTACCTTAACGGGGTTGGCGCCTCCTGTGAGTGGGTGATCACAAAAAACTTGATGTAATTAAGTAGCTTCTTAATTTACATCATAATAACAAACAAATTAGTGGTTCTCTCCCTATTGGTTTCCACATAAAAATATCTATGTCAATATGCGTCTACTACTCAAATTGATGGATTGTTTGATCATTTGAATGGTTTACATTGTTGTATGTGTATTGTATTATGAAATCTCGCACAAGTAATTGAAAATAGTGAATACAAGTAAAAATTGAGCTTAAAGTTTTAAAATGTCACTAATTATTGATTCAACCCCTCTAGTAATTCCTTATTCCAACAACAATATATGGAGGTAAGAAACTACCAACCTTGGAAAATGTTTACCTTGCACAAGAGGAAGTTGACAGTAAACATGGTCAAGGGGTGGGGTCCCTATTGTAAATTTGGGGGAATATACCGGGTTATGCAATTTTTCTCCACGGAGGCTTCACTCATTGAACCTATGACATATAAATTACATTTGTGGCATACTAAACAATACCCTTAATTTGACTACATATTGGAAATTACCTCTAAATATCACATTATTTAAACCCCTAGCAATAATAACTCAATACACCTTCCCAATTAAAAAAGCTCCTCCTTCCACTAGATATTGTAGGTATGCATTTTTTCATTAACATTTTTTATACCCCTTAATACTTTTTCATTAACTTTGATCTCCATCTTTTATAATTGCAAATGTAACAACCCTTTACCCCCTATTATATGGTACATATATTATGTCATTTTTTCCTCAATATATGTCCCCCAATATGAATGCACGTGGTATGGTATTCCCTCCCTAATGAAGCTCCTGTGTTTTTCTATAGGAGAGAAGTCTATTGTGCCATTGAGGGGTTATACCATGATAGTCAAGTTGATGTCTTGTATATAGGTTCCATAATAGTGACAAAACATACCATACAATCACAAAACATGCACACCATGTAAAAGTACCACACATATATAATAAAAAGTGACAATGCAAATGTGATGAAATAGAAGAATAATAAGCTACCATTGAGAAGGGTATTGTATACTAATCCAAAGGTGTGAATGATTTTGAAAATGGAGCTTGTGGGATCTTGTATGGATATTTGGAAATTTTCAAGTCTAGGCAAATAAAGGGGAATGGGGCCCATAATTACACCTCATTTGTCTATTGCAAGGTTGTCACTTGTGAGCGTATAAGTGGTCCATTTTCCATTTGGAGACTACCAAATATCCCCTTGATCGCATTATTGGAGCCAAGTGAGTCCTGAAGCTCATACCATTGTTATATTGTTTGGTAGGAGTAAGATGGTAATAGAATATAGTGCCACATGGCCTTTTAAATGTCTCAATCCCATGTCTACATGGGAAACTTAGTGGGATTCATAGTGTCTACATGGGTGTGGCATACATAGTCACAATAATGGCAACAACTATAACCTACACATCCACATCGGTGGTCATACCGCTATGCAGGTCATAGTCACACTGATATGTGTGACAATGGGGTATTTATGTGTATGGTATTCTACACTTAGAAGCCAAACAATTATGGAAACCATTATGAGTATCAATTTCACAGGCTTTCAAGTGGAAACATGCAGGTGCCAATCACAAGTACAATGACTATGTAGTTGTGTAAGGGAAAATTGTGTGGTATCCTATGCGAGTATATGTGATACAATTGCACAGACCATAATAGTTGTATTGTAAACAAATATGGTGATCCATCTTGGCATTTTTTTAAGAAATGACTCCTCTTTTCATGTAGATTGTAATTTAGTCGAGCGAAGGAGATTATGTGAAGATATATACTATATTTCAAGATGTACCTTAGACACACATGGACCTAACTAGATGGGGATTGATATACTATTTCGACTACCCCTTGATTCAATCACAAGAGGAGATTATATGGTATCTAACTAGATTACGGGGACCACATCATCACATATTCAAGGCCTGTGGATAGGAAATTGTGACATTCGTCAAGGTTGATATCTACTTTCTTACTCAACAATAGCCACAAGGGCAGGAGGTGCCATTTGAGCCTCTGCACTTGGTGATGAAATTGGAGTGGGTTGATCAGTGGTGCATGGTTGGATCTATCAAGGGAGGGGGAATCTAGATAGCGGTTATCCTAGGTGTGGGACATCATGATCTGACCACCATGACAGTTTGGATTTTTGGTAGGAAAATGTTGCATATGATTATTGGCCATCAATTGGAGCGTTGGACAAGATGTGTAGGGTTACCTTCTATAATTAGGCCCCATTTCTACATGGGAGCATATTGTACCAATTAACCCAAGTAGTGGATGGCTGGATACATGATTTTACCTTTGGGATGACCTTTTGTAGCATATTCTTTCTATGGGTTGTATTACACTAGCCTGAGTTAAAAGTGAAAATGAATCCTCCCCACTTTCCCAAAATCATGAGATCAGGGTAGTTGATGATACATTGGGGGGTAGAGAGGTAGATCATTTATAGATCAAAGTGGTATATCAGTGGTGGTTATCGATGCCAATGATAATCATGTAGTTCCCGTAGAAAATAATGGACTTTAGGGGTGACCCAGGCATGGCTCTACCCACAATAAAGAGGTCAGTTCCTTTAGGTATGTGATGTGATTTTTATATCTTATTTATATTATTTAATCATATAACTTTTCATATGATTATACTCAAATGATATTTTACTATTTTTGTAGATATGGCATATCCTAGATGAGATACTATAACAGTGTGAGATCATCATTGTGGAAAATATCAAGCAGAAGAACTAGTGTAGATTAGGCATGTGCATCGTGCTATGGGCGAGTAGAAGAGGCCTCGAAGACCGTGGTAGTGTGGTTGATTTGAAATAGGCTTTAATGCCCCAAATGAGTAGAGTGACGCATAGGTGGATCTCCTTGATGAGGATATATAACATCAACTCAAGAAGGTGGCTTCCCTTAAGGAGTGGGATAGGGATGCTCTCTAGAGAATGGCAATGCTTTTTGTAGATATCCATGAGGCTGCATGGGCTATGTTCAAGGAGGATATGGTTGATGTTGTAGCGACTCTACATCATGATGGAAGCTACAATTACAAAGGGTGGAAGTGGAAGTAGTTAAATCTCAACAAATTTTTGTTGCTAGCTATCATTTGGCATAAGATCCACTTAATGGTTGTAGGGTGATACATGGTGGTGCTCCAATTGTAGCTCCTCCCTAGACATTATATAACTACATGGGAAACACCCATTATGTGGATTCTCACCTTAATTATTGCTGCAACTTATTTTTTTACAATTGATAGCCCCCCAATGTTTGTAAATTGATGATATATATATATATATATACATATATAATTTTATTTTATTCACATGGTGTGTATCTCATTGATGTGTATGTGTATGATGTTATGTGTCAATCTTGTGGATTTTTTTATTATGCCAATTTTATTTGACATATTTCTTAATGGTTATTTGTGGTTAGTGTGATGCTTTTCAATCTATGATGTGGTTTTCTATGTTGTCAATTGTTATATGGAATTTGTATATACAGATAAACACATTCTCCCTAAGTGGGTAGCTACACTTAAAACAATACAAAGAAAGTGGTTTAACCTTTTTCTATAGTGGATAGATGAGATGAAGGAACTTGTGATATTTCACTTCCTAGATCTCCTTTGAATTGTTCCCATCACTCCCACTTGAAGTGAATCCACTCAATTGGTAGCTGTGAACAAAAACAGAAAACGACAACAATCAAAGCATACATGATATATCTACTATAAACAAATGGAATCAACAACATGGAAACACATAATCATCATATATATGAACAAGAATATGAGAAAAGGAATAAACAACTTTATTATTGTAGAAGGAAGAGTTACACACAACGTGGTTCAACCACGTGTCACTCATCTAGCTTTAGTCCAATCCTCGCCACACCGAAAGCACACAAATCCAGTAGCATAACATTACTTAACTTGAACTCAAATCTCAAACCAACAGTATTTGTCTAGAATCTTCAAATTCCAGCCTCCTTGATCACTATGATGAGTGATCAATTTATAGGGAAATGTAGGTGGTTATGTCATAAAATGGGCATTGAATGGCTTTCCAAAATTGGAGTCACTTTCCATGGAGAAAGGTATGAGAGGATAGAGGGGTAATTGATCCATATCCTATCCAAATTTGACCTCGTAGGATGAGATAAGAGCTAGGCATCCTTCTAGAATGCTCTAGAATTAGATAATATTCCCATAATCCAATGTGAATTTTGCTCATTCTTGCCCAGTGTAGGTCAAAGAGGGCCTAAGTGCACTGCAGTGAAGGCCTGAATGGTCCCACCTTCTCTACAGTGTAGTTACCCCTGACCAAGGCTGCGTTGGTGTCCCAAGGAGGCATTTCAGTAAGCTTTCAATCTAGGAAACTTTCATGGATGGAAGAATTCAATTTGATGACTTTTAAAGGGCATGTAACAATTGAATTAGGGTTTGATGAGCCCTAATTGTACTGATCTAAATGTCAGGAGTGATGTACCCAAATAGACCTGTAACAGTTTCCCCCTAAAGCATGAAGTTGAAAATGATAATGTTGAGTGATATGCTTTATTATGTGTTAGGGAGGATCTAAAGCGGATGGTGACCTACATCAATTACAATACATAATACCATGATATCTTTGAACTTTTCATGAATTTCTGAGGGAAGGAATATCCATACTCAGCATATAAACCTTTCATTACATGTACATAAATCAGATAGTTGTCTATAGATATAGACCCAAGATAGGATGACCATCTGTCTAAAGCCATCATATAGATAATTTAGTATTCTCCTGAAATCGCAGCTCGGATGGATGAAACTAGATCTAGGGTCTCCTATCTCATCCAATCATTCGCTCAAGTATGAGTCTAACCATGTGAAAATGTGATCTGAAGTTGAACATGGGAAGACACCCTCTAATTACCAGCCAATGATGTAAGCTGTTAATAGACACGAGAGAAATCACCAATAATGATAATGATTCTCAAGGTACTACAATACATTCTGCATGGTGTGAATAGATGTTTTGATGTCAAACACCATACAAATTCTTTCGATCGAAGGCCTGTGATGTCAACATATCACTGGAAGAGAGAAACTTTCCATTGATGTATGCAACCCTCAAGGTACTGGGAGGGCGTTTCTAAATCAACTTCTTGGATAATGTGTTGATGTCGACAAGAAGCGACTCATTGTAGGAGGGCCTTGATGTATCCCATATCAACGAAATGAAATGAGTGTAATGATTTTGAAGACAGAGTGTGACTGATGACACAAGGTTTAGGAATGGTGGTCATGAAAATGAACGTTTATGAGTATTGCCAAGGATGAAGTTTACTGAGTGACTTCTCTTGAACATGTTGGAAACACTAAATGAATTGGCAGCATTGACCCAAAACAAAAGTGATGGATGGTGTGATACACCATAGGTATGATAACCATCAATAAAATAACCCAACCCAAATAGTCATAGAGATGAAGTGAAAGTGTCATGTTCAAGAGCGACTTGCTACCATGAAGTCATTTATCCCTTTTCCCAATTTCCCCAGTCATTGCTGACCAGTACCTCTTTATTTTTTTAAACAAGATTGAGGAGGATAAAATATGCTTATAGTATAATTCCACCCTTTGGGTGAATCCATAGCTATGTGATGTTTTAACGAGCCTAGCGAAGGTGAAACTGGGTCTTGTCATGATGGACAAGTTTGTCACTATTTGATGTTTTAACAAGTTTAATGACAATGAAAACTCAATCATTTCATGTTTAGAGAGTTTGAAAATGGACAAAAATAAAACTCTACAAGGTCTTTTTAATAAATTTGTCTCTGAAGTCCGAAAAAGCGTAAGATAATACAAGAGAGAACCTATTGACCATGTTCGATCAATGTATTCCTTTTTCATAAATAATCTATCTCAGTCCAGAAAAGGGTTAAACTTATACTGAGTACATGAACAATATTTTCATGTTTAAAGAGTCAGAAAAGATTTTGAAAGTAGACTCCCTGTTTTTATTTTCTTTTAACGAGTCAAGAAAGGAAAATACTCAGTGATCTTTTCATTTTTTAGAGTCAGAAAAGAGCTTAAAGGTGACTCGTCCTGGAGGAACAAGTGGTATAAAGGGTAGCAACTGGTTCCAATAATGGTGGAACTACTCAAAAAATGTTGATATATGTGAAGAAGCTAGCTAATAAAACCACTCATCACTGTGCTCCCTCAGGAAAGGAAAAACAACCAAGTGAAAGTGTATGATCGGCCAAGCAGATAGTGACGATGGAAGGAAAAAAACCAAGGCTCATCTGACCAAAGAGGCTGATAAAGTGGAAATCAAGAGGGTTAAAATGGAGATGGGTTCATTTTTACACAAGCTTGAACCATAGGGAACTATGGTTGGATTTAGTTTCATGTTTATGCAAGCTTGAAATGAAAAACTAGTCTTGATATTGGTTTACATGCCCCCAGCATGATGACTCAATTCTAGGTGCATGCCCCCCCAAGCTTCATTACATTCACCTAAGTAGACAACTCATGACTATCAAGTCAATGGAATGAAGGTTCATTTACGAGATAGTGAAAGAATCGACTAGGATTTTATGAGATCTAATCAAAGACTCGAATTGGAACTTTTCTCTGAGGAACCTTGTTTCATTTTTTAATGAGCTTGACACAAGACAAGGATCTCTACTCAGATTCCTTGTTTCATTTTTTAACAAGCTTGACACAAGACAAGGAACTATGCCTTGGAACCTATTTCACTTTTTAATGAGGTTGACACAGTAAAAGAGCTATCCTCATATTCCTTGTTTCATTTTTTAACGAGCTTGACACAAGACAGGGAACTATGCTCATACCCTTTGTTTCATTTTTTAACGAGGTTGACACAATACTAGGAACTATCCTCATATTAATTGTTTCATTTTTTAACAAGCTTGATGTTAGGTTCCCATTTTGTCTATTTTTGACTATATATTTTGCCATTGTATTACCCTCTTCAACCCTTAAGTGAATGCCTTTGCTAGGTGTTTTGGCTTAATCACTCCAAAAGGTACAGAATAACTTTCCCCATTACTACATGTTTAATTATTTAACACGTAATCATGCTATCTTTATAATTATTTCCTGGAGATGATTAAAGTGTTGACTAATTGCTGAAACTGCCTAACTGGCAGGATCACATTCTGTCGTTGCTGAAATAGCAGAAACAGTGCAAACAGTGAAGCTGAAACAACAAGAACAGCATGAACCTCGACGAACAGCATGCGCATTTTGAGGAACAGTTGGGATTTGTGTAACGAATCTGCATTGGCAAAAGTGTCTGACCTATTACTATATTGGTCATGATCTTCATGGCTGTAATAATATTTTGTTATCGAAAACTGGCTTCCTTATTTTTGGTACAAAAGGGTTGAAACTGAATGTATGAAAATCTGTTGTAACAGATGTCTCCTCTATAAAGAGGAGACATCTACATTAGAGAAGGCATGTAACAACTGGTAATAGAGCACTGGTAGTGAAGTGATAAGATTGAATCTCTTTTTGTAATATGGTTTATTGGCAGACGAATACAATTATGTTCTGAGCATTTTATTTTAATTCTCTTGTTCTGGGGAATCTTGTGAGAGGGACGGGGCCCACCATCATCACAATATTCACCCAACTTCTTTCTGTTGTGTGGTGTGTGTGTGTGATTTCTATTTACATTACAGTTACTGCTTCTAATGATATTTACTTCTACTGAAACTCTGTTTTCCTTTTAGCTGATTACAGTTGTATGTGAAGACTTCACCGGTGATTAGGATTCACAGAGTGTATGCGTGAACTAGCCAATAGAGGTAGGTGCTGAAAGTCCTTACTCTAAGGATAGGGTCCTGATCCTTTGTTACAGGACAACCATCACTTCCTTTTGCATACTTGTTTCTTTTAAGATATTTGTTCTTATTTCATTTTCTGCAATAGGTTGTAACTACTATAACTGCTGTAACACAGAGTATCGATTTCATAAGATAGTAGACTGATTATACTACAGCTTTTAATGCCATTAAGATTGAGTACATATAGTACGTAGTCACCTTTGGAATAATCAAACTTTCCCGGATTGATAATTAATGTGGCACTCGACTGTTTTATCATCAAACAATTAAAGTGACCAACATTTTGGCGCCGTTGTCGGGGAAGGCGACTAAATATTTTAAGGGTATTAACATTTTTTCTTTAGGAATACAAGATGCATGAGAGGATGCAAGAAGGTTAACCATTCAGGCGGCAAAGGCAAGTGAGGAGGAAGAAAAACTTTTATTGACGATATTATTTCAAAAGCTGAGACATCCCAGAGGTTAAGCTCTCGGAGGCCACAAATCCAACACTCTTCCCAAACAGATTTCCAGATAGAGGAAGTAGTGGGGCCAGAAAGGGTCATAGGATTATCACAATATACTGAGGAACCGGTGGAAGAAGATGAACGATCAGTGGAAGAACCAATAGTGGAAGTTAAGGTGGAGGAACCAGTGCAGGACATTGAAATTCCAACAGAAAATTTTGAAGACCTGGCAAGCACATCAGGAAAACAACCAATGGAGGATAACAACGAAGGACTTTTCGGTGGAGGCCACAGAATAGAGGGAAGGGGAGAAAATTCTCTCTCTACCCTAGAATTCCGCATTGGAGATTGGTGGGCTCCAGTATTGTAGCAATAATGCTACAACTCCTGGAGCTTCCTATCTCTAATTTTATCAACCCGGTAGTTCGTACAAACTTGGAAGCGACGGTGTTGTATGCACAAGTACTAGCTCTTGTCGCAGCTGTCAATTGGTCAGCTGGCACAAGTCCGCTAGGGCTCAAGCCAACTTCTATATGCTCACAGAAGAAGCTTTATGAATGATGGACGAAAGCTAACTCAAAGGAGACTAATCTTTCTGCAGGAAGAAACTGAAAGCCAACAAAGCATGAAAACCCTAGTAAACCCTAATTTGACTAGCTAGACCCTAACTATGCAAAAATGTGAATGAAACCACTACCAATAATGCCATTACCTGCAGTGAACTGAAATACATGCATCTAAGCTACTTGCATCTGAAAAGACATGTTTTTGTATTTTTTCATTAAGTGGTTGGATTTATTCTAATGATGCTTTTTGATTAGGGTTTGGTTGTGCAGGAGCGGTCTGAATGGAAGGAAAGCATGGGCAAGGTCAGGATGGCTAGGGGAGGTCCCTGAGGGTCTCTAGCATTAGTCCACAGAAGTCTACCACGTTCGGATGCTCAGCAACCGAGTTTGCAGGCTTCTACAAGAATTCTGCAGGGGATCCTACAGGAAACTCAGGGATTTCTACAGGAAGTCTGTGCGATTCTACAGGATGTTTGACCGTGGGAGTTTTGGGAGATGGTGAAGTGTTGGAGTGGTGTGGGAGGATAGGTGAGATGGAGATGGAACTGGTGATGGATCAGGACCAGAGAAATCAGATGGAGAACGAGTGCATGCAGTGGGTTGATGGCTTGGAAGGATGGGATCAACGAAAGGTTAAGTAAATGAAGCTACGTGGCAATAGATGAGTTGGAGGATAAACGAGCTGGACAGAGGCCGAGTAGGTGACTTGAGGAGAGATCAAGAAGAAGAAGAAGGAAGTGAAATGATATGGAGCAGTGTAAATGAAACAAATGACTTATGCACCAAAAACAAGAATTCATTAACCTATGATAACTGTGCCATTAAACCTATGAACAGCAATGGAAAACCAAGAAATGAAACTCGTGCATGGAAGGGAAATGTAGAAGTATGGTTCAATATCAAATGTGCATGGATGGATCTTCAACGAAAATGTCTATGTTGCAGCTTGCATGGAAGTGAGAAGAACTGCGTTTCTTTTTGGTGGTTGGTTATGGACTGCACCCCAATCCCTAACAGAGATGGCAGTAAGCCTTAACAACCTTTTTCTGGAGCTCCAATAAGTTATAACTATCCTCCTATCGAATCTAAGCAACTGAAAGCAAATTCACCATAAACTAATCCTATTCATCCTCATGAAAAAGACTAAATTAACAGACTGTAAATTCGAATTGCATGTTAAAGTAAAAACTCAAAGTGCTGGAACGAAATGCAAACAACATTACAACACCGAGGAGATCTATTGCTCTCAGGTTGGGCCCTAACCTGAGAGCTATAGCTCCCTTAAAAACTCAGAATGAGATCAAAATCTGCCTGCCTTTATTCATAAACGAAAATCTGATGTCATGCCAAAACTGGCTTACAAAAGGAACAAACACCGAGCTGTAGCTCGTACTTCCAAATTACAAGAGCAATACAAAAGTTCAAAAAGCTTCTATCCAAGGCTATGGCCTCAGTATTTATGCAAAATGACCATCCAACAGGTGTCCTTGATTTGTGGAGCTCGGCTGTCCAACTGAAGGTTAAACTGCTGATCCTGTAGGACAGTTGTAACTGTTGTTCCTGTAGAACAGTTGGCTGCCTCTAAGCTCGGTGGGGAGATGGATTGGAGCTCGGAGCTATGGTGGGAATCACGAGGAAGGTCCCCAAGACCGTGGACATCCTCTCCTAAAAACCAGCAGTGCCACCTCATTGTCTCCTTGTCTCCTTTTTCGTGGTCTTTGCTCCCTTTTAATGCCAAAACCTGAAATCACCATGTATTAGTCACGTAGATAGAATGCCTACCCTTCTTCCTACAAACAACACGAATAAACCAAGAAATGAATGCATAAGCAATAAAAAATGAATGGTTTGAGCAGAGCAAGTAGGCCAAATGAGCCCAAATTGTACCAAAAATTGGGGCTCATCATCACCCCCCAGCTAAACTATTTGCTCATCCTTGAGCAACTCAGTCCAAATCTTCATCCTTCATTGCTTTCACTGCTTCCCTTGCATCCCAAGGCTCTGTGGTAGTGTCTTCTCTGTGGATATGAAACCCTGCTTTCCTGTTCACCTCTTCCCATTGTTGACTGTCATCCTCCTCGGTATTGCCTTCAGTCAATCCCAACAGTAGCGGTGGGCTAAGTCTAAGGCGAATCCAGCTGGCCTGGAGGCTTTGTATGGATTTCTTGTAAAGTTCAACCCTTGCCAAAGCTTCCCTCATCCGAATGGGGGTATGGTATTCTCTGATTTTCAAGCTGTGTGCCAGGGTATTCCATCTACGTGCACAAGCTTGGGCAGCACTTTCTCCCAACAACCTTTCCATGTCTTCAAAGTGGGCTATGGCTTGGGCCTGTTGGTCCATAAATGTCAAGGAAGCTGTGGGATCCATAGCCAACTGTTGGTGGGCTGAGATGAGTGCCACCGGATCCTCTAGTTCTGGTCGAATGAACAGTGGCTCGCTCACTTCTCGGTTCATGACCGATTTTGCTTCAGCTGCTCTCTGATCCTCATGGTTTAACCATGAGGCGAACACCATCAATTGCATATCACCCAAGGCAACATTGGGATCCCAGGAGACTTCATTAGGCAAAGCCAAATTATGGAGGTAAAACTCTGCTAATTTGGCTTTTTCCTCAGACGAACTAGTACTGCACAATTCAGAAAATTGTTGTGGGTTTTGGATATGTGAAATACCTCTTTGTGCCAAGGTGTTTATTTGGAACTGCAGCCATTGATATTTTAAGAACAATCCATAGGATTTTGCAGGTGTTCTGTACTGAATCGACTCCATGGCCCAACTGGCCATGCAGGCCAATTGTGCTTCCTTTTGTTGCAGTTGTTCTCTTAGGGCTTGCACTTCAATTTTTGTTTGTTGTTCTGCTTCCTGTAGAAGTGTCATTGGCCCTTCAAGGCTGGTGGTCAGCTCCTTTTTGCTTTGTTGTTCATTTCTGATGTCCTTGGAGGATGTTCCTGCCCCTGCCTTTAGTTCCTGTAGCTGCAATCTCAGTTTCTGATTTTCTTCCTGTAGAAGCACAAGTTGGCAATTAGCCACATGTTTAGCCATGGTGAATTCACTCCTGACCTCCTTGAGTTGCTCTTGTAAAGGGCCTATGTCCACCACACCCTTTGATTTGGCGATCTGCATCCATGTGTGGGAACAGACTCTTTCTTTCTCTAGTTCAAAAAATAGAGGCACAGTAAATTTCTGCGGTATGATTTTGCCGGCCTCTAAAAAGGTGTAGTATGAATTCAGATTAGGTGAAGGGCTAGGTTCTGGTATATGTTCTCTTTCTATCTCTTTAGGTGGTTCTACCTCACCCTCCCTTGGTGGTGATGAGAGTCCTTCTCCTTCCTTTTTTTCCGTTTCCTGTAGCCGGGCCAGAGTATCCTGTAGAACATTTTCAGCTTCCTGTAGCCGTGTTTGTTCAGTCAACAGGTCTAACCTTTCTTGCCACGTATTTTTCTTTGGACTCCCCTTCTCGTAGGTGACTGTGATTCTGGAGGGTGACTTTTCCTTGGGAGAAGCAGGCGTATCTTCGATGACGATCGGGCTGCTGGATTGGGCCTGTGGCTTGCCCGTCTTTATCCTAACACTTCTTCGAGCTTTAAAGTATAGAGGGGTCTCCTTCTTCCTCTTTTCTTTTGGCTTAGGTGGCGTGCTGAGGCCAGCTAATACAGCTGCTGCCTCCTGTGCCAGAATATCCACCTTTCTCTCTTTGGGTTTCACCTTTTCGGGGCTTCCTATAGAAGCCTGTTTCTGCAATTTCGGGCTTCCTGTAGAAGCCTTTGTCTCTGTTTTCGGGCTTCCTGTAGAAGCCTGTTTCTTAATGATTTTCGGGCTTCCTGTAGAAGCCTTTGTCTTTGTTTTCGGGCTTCCTGTAGAAGCCTTTTTCTCAATGATCTTCAGGCTTCCTGTAGAAGCCTTTGTTTTTGTTTTCGGGCTTCCTATAGAAGCCTGTTTCTGCTTTCCTGTAGACACAGGTGTCTCCACCTCTGCTTGCTTGCCTGCCTGAGTTTTGCTTTTTGCTTTGGTTGCAGGTGCTGTTGAGGTACTTGGGCTGACGTGGACCACCTCAGCTTTGTCCATTCTGCTCTTCATCCTCTTTTCTCTTGCTGACAAGATAGGTGTGCCACCTTTTTCTTGGTCCTCCTTTTCCTCATGCTTCTTCCTTTGTTCCTTCTTCTGTATTATGGTCGGGGTCTTCTGGCCTTCTTCTCTCTGTTCCTCGGCCACTGCTCCTTGTTCCTCACTACTGGAGGAACCCGTTTCTTCGATCAACATTTTAATGTCCCCATATTTTGTCAAATTCCGGAAGGATTCCCATGAGAGGGGGACCTTATATGAGTGTAGTGCATCCTCCACAAGAAGCTTGATCAACCCATGGTGGGCTATCTGATCTGGTATGCCCTCTTTCAGCTTTGTGGCACACTCCATTAGAGACTGCAGTAGGTAATAAGGGATGCTCAGTTTTTGTTCTACAGGAAGGTCAATTCGGTGAGCAGCCGAAAGTGATATGCATACACGATGCTAAAACGGCCTTCACAAGTGATATATTTCATGATTTGCAAAATGACATCGTTCCATGGTGGCAACAGGCTCGTTCTTCGCACCCCATTTTTGTCCTCCGAGAATTCTTCCTCAGGTGGGAAGAATTCTTTCTTTGCCTGCTGGCTCAGCTTTCTTTCTTCCTTATCCCACGACAAACCCATAGGAAGTTCTGTGATCCGACTGATATGTTCCGGGGTGAGCTTGAGGCTCAGACCTCTGAAGTTCACTGTGGCCAGTGTCTGGGATTTAGGCTTCAGAGCCTGCAAGAATTCTTCGGCCACTTCATCATCGTAACCCTGCAGCTTATCACAAAAAGGCATCCATTGTGCTCTGGTGAAGAGCTCTACCACTGCCGGGTTTTCCCTTAATTTGGTTGAATCAGTGGGTTCCCATCTTATAAACCCACCCGGCATGATGAACACAGTTGTTTTAATTAAAGGTGGCAAATTCAAAAGAGATTTGGTCTATTAAGACAGAGCATGCACATAACCCACAAAATTCAGCACAGTCTACTTATACTGACATGCTGTAGAACGACAGCATAGGCACAGCAAACAACAATTCCACCAATATCTTTATGACCAGACTGTGGACGATGGTCTTGCCACTCTTACTAACCAGTTGCATGAAGAGTTTAGGGTTACCTCTTTAATTGGCCACCTTTTTTCCGTGAGGCACCCGCTTCCCTGTAGAAGACTGCGTTCCTGTAGAGACTGCGTTCCTGTAGACTGCGTTCCTGTAGAACTGCGTTCCTGTAGAAACTGTGTTCCTGTAGGAGCAGTGCGCAATTCTCGGGGAGGACTGTAGTTGGCCCGCGCTCGGGGTGTGCTTCACCGGTGTTCTGGTAGCCAATAGCTCGGCGTATCAAAGTGCAGAGGAGATCAGAATAGCCACCCGAGTTTGAAGTGGTGGATGATAAATGCATGCGCATGATCTAGCTGGTTAGATTTTGAATCGGCGCAATCCGTGGCGCGGGGGGTGAGCTGTCCCCGCCGGACCGTTGGGCGACGTCATCCATCATTCGCCTGCGTATTCACTTGCTGCCGCATCCATTCCCATAGATTTGCCGCCGCCTTTTCCTGTTAAACTCTTGCTGCCGACGGAAGTGTTCTCACATGCGTGCCGCACATTCTCTTTGTCGTGGCCACCACCCAAACATCCAATTACACTTTAACTAGCCGACGTGGCCAGTCGACTAGCCATACGGCCGCTCAACCATTCACTTTTATGCCATACAAACAATTCAAGGCAAAATTCATGCGATTTGATGGAAGGAAGGGTCGAGACACTTACCTGCGTGGCTACACACGATTTTTCCAGTCTTTGGACGATGGTGAGTGGATCTACCTGCTGCATGCGAACTTACACAGACCCGGAGGCTCGTGGTTACAGGCTGCCGACGGTGGAGTGGATGCTTGGGTTGCATGCGCCCGCGTTTCCTTGCAGATGGCGGTGCTGTGAATGGTATCCACTCTAGTAGGTTGAACTGTTACAGGATTCCCGCGAGGTGTCTCGTAACAGTTCTTCCTCCTTGGGTGCATGCTGCATGACGGAGGATCTGGCCTTTCAATCACGTTCCGGAGCTTCTGATGCCTGCGGTATGAGATCTCAGCATTTGTTTAACTTCGAAAATGGCTTTTCCCGCAAGACCTCATCGATCTTCTTTGTTGGTGCAGGGAACTTGGTTGCATGTCGACAAGGATAGTGGAGCAAGGTGACAACAATGTGCAAGGGTGCCAACAGAGGCTTGCATGCATCCAAACCAATCCATAGTCGCTAAATCTGCTTTTAAGATGAATTCTGGGCCGTCCCAAACTTCTACAGGAAGTTTCCTGTAGAACACAGATCTTCCTGTAGAAAGTTCGGCCTTCCTGTAGAAAGTCTGTACTTTCCTGTAGAAAATCTGCGCCTTCCTGTAGAAAGACTGCATCTTCCTGTAGAAAGACTACATCTTCCTGTAGAGGATTCAAACCATGATAAAATTGCACATACCTTGAAAAAAACATGGGTACCCTTGGAGGAGGTGCTGGTGAGGTCTCTTGATAGCGACATAAGGACCCTTGGCTTTGAGTTGAAGGCTTCCTCTCCTCCATAGAACATCTGCAACCTGCATGCAATTTTACCATATTTTGCTTATTGTTTTTTTTTCTTCTTCTTTTTTTTCTCTTTTTTTTTGAAAGATAATAGGGGCGCCTCAAAGAGGTTTTCACCCTTGCCATCTGCCCTGAGCGCCTCAATGAGGTTTTCAGCCCTACCACCTGCCGTGGGCGCCTCAGAGAGGTTTTCACCCAAGGATCTTTATTATTTATTATTTATTTTTTCTTTTTTTTTATCCTTCAGGGTATGCCAAAAGCAGAGGCAAAACCCTTCTCTATGACCGATACAGATTTCTCCATAGTTTTGATGAACTCTTGTCTTGAGAGAGGTCTCCTGTAGATCTTCAATCGATGCCCATTGACAAGCATGGGAATGGCCTCCTCATCAATGGTTCGAATGAGGACAGATCCATTGTCATGGCATTTCTCTAGTGCATATGGTCCTAGCCATCTGGTTCTCAGCTTCCCCTTGAAGTCTTTGTATCTGGAGTCATACAACAAAGCCCAATCTCCCGGCTGAAATTGCTTGTCATGGAGATGTTGGTCATGCCACACCTTTCTCTGAAGTTGAACCACTTTTGAGTGGAGGAGGGCCTGCATTCGGTGCTCATCCAGGCCATTCAGCTGCAGCAGCCTTTCTTGTTGTGCATGGCTGAGATCTAGGTCCAGCTGAGCTGCCATCCTTAAAGTGTTGTATTCAAACTCAATGGACAACAAAGCTCTCTTCTCATAGACCAGCTCATACGGTGTGAAGCCGGTGGTGGTCTTCCAAGTGGTGTTGTAAGCCCATGTGGCTTCAACCAGGTGATCTGCCCAGTCCTTTCTGCTGCTGCTCACCACCTTAGTCAAGATCCCTTCTAAGGCTCTATTGGTGACTTCCACCTGCCCATTTGCTTGAGGGTGATAAGGGGTGGAAGTCTTATGCTTGATCTTGTGATGAGCTAGTAGATCTTCAACCAGGTTGGAGGTGAACTGGCTCCCTTGATCGGTGACCAGCTCTCTTGGATAGCCAAACTTATAGAAGATGTTTTCTCTTAGGAACTCGGCCACCTTTTCTTCTATTGCTGCTTTGATTTCTTTGGTCTCTGCCCACTTTTTCAAATAGTCAGTACACACAATGATGTAAGTCCTTTACCTTGAAGAGGGGTTGATTGGGCCCACAAAGTCCATGCCCGACTTCTCAAATGGCTCAAGAGTCACTTGAGGTTGGAGAGGCATCTCATCCCTTTGGGTCAGTCTCCCCATTCTTTGGCATTGGTCACACTGACTGACATATCTTCTGACATCTTGATGAAGTGTGGGGCAATAGTAGCCTGCCTGCAGGATTTTGAAGGCAGTTCTCTTTGCTGCAAAATGTCCTCCACAAGGCCCATCATGACAAGTGAGGAGGATATCAAAGACTTCCTCCTCCCTTACAAAATGCCTTAAGATCTGATCGGGGCCAAGCTTGAACAGATTGCCCCCGATCCAAGTAAATGAGGCACTTTTTCTGATGATTCTGCTCTTCTCTTTGGAAGATAGGTGCGGAGGGAACTGTGCTGAAACAAGATAGTTTGCTATATCAGCAAACCATGGAGAGAGTACTGAAATAGCAAACAGATGTTCATCGGGCATCTGGTTATCCACTGTTCCATCCTCATCTGCAGACAAATCCAATCTAGACAAAAAGTCAGCAACAACATTTCCTCTAGCTGGTTTGTCAACAATGGTCAAATCAAACTACTGCAATAAAAGTAACCATCTAATAATACGAGCATTCACATCTGGTTTATTCATTAAATATCTAATAGCAGCATGGTCAGTATGTACAAAGGTCTGGTAACCAGTAATATAATGTCGGAACTTGTTCAATGCATGGACCACAGCCAAGAATTCTTTCTCGGTTACAGTGTAATTCAGCTCAGCTTTGGACAAGTTTTTGCTAACAAAGTAAATGGCATATGGAAGTTTTTGCTCAACTTGTCCTAAAGCTGCACCTATGGCTTTGTTCGAGGCATCAGTGTGGATGTGGAAAGGTAGGGCCCAGTTTGGACCTCTCAGGATTGGGGCTGACACCAACTTGTCCTTCAATTCATTTAAAGCCCTCTGACAATCGTCAGTCCAATTAAACTCCACATCTTTCGCCAACAGGCCGAACAATGGCGAGGCTAGCTCGCTGAAATCTTTAATGAATCTCCGGTAGTATCCTGCTAATCCCAAGAAACTCTGGACATCCCTTACCTTTTGAGGAGGTGGAACCCTCTTGATGAGAACAATTTTGTTAGGATCCACCTGCAACCCTTGGCAAGAGATAGTATGGCCTAGCACGGTCCCTTCAGTCATTAGGAATTCACATTTTTCAGGACTAAAGGACAAGTTCATCTCGGTGCATTTGGTTAGGACTTTTCCCAGGTTGGACAATGCTTCCTGGAAGTTGGCCCCATACAGAGTAAAGTCATCCATATAGATTTCTACTGCATCATGGACCAGCTCCGAGAAGATGCTCAAGACAGCTCTCTGGAAGGTAGCAGGAGCATTGCATAGCCCAAAGGGAAGGACTCGATAGGCAAAGGTACCCCAAGGACAAGTGAAGGTGGTCTTATCTTGGTCTTCCGGGCTGATTTGGATTTGGTTTTACCCGCTAAACCCATCCAGGAAAGAGGAGAACTTCTTTCCTACCAGTCCATCCAACACTTGATCTATGAAAGGTAGAGGGAAATGGTCCTTCTTGGTAGCTTTTTTCAGTCCTCGGTAGTCCACACAGATTCTCCATTTCCCATTTTTCTTGGAAACCAACACTAGAGGGGACACCCATTCACTATCTGAGATGGGGTAGATGAATCCAGCATCCAACAGTTTTTGCAATTCTTCCTTGACAATGTCCTTAAGGGCTGGATTCATTCTCCTCTGAGCTTTCCTAACCGGTTTACAATCCTCTTTGATGTATATATGATTGGTACAGACCGAAGGATGGACTCCTTTCATTTCCTTATAGCTCCAAGCAAAAGCATCTAGGTGGTTGGCCAACAGACTACACAGCTCCTTTTCCTGGGAAGGAGATAGGGAGGAGCTGATCTTTAATGTTTTCTGAGGGCCGAACTCCACAATCTTGACTCTGGGAGTAGCAGGGTTGGTTGTACAAAGGTCCACTAAGGTGCTAGCTTGGGCATCCTCCACCAATTCCTCTAAGGGTAGTGCACTGGAAGGTGGATTCTAGATCAAGGTCTCGATCAAGTCATCCTCGGTTGGGGGGTCTCTTCTAGTGGTATCTAAGGTGCACAGAGGTGCTGAGTACACCTCGTCTTCCTCTCCTTCTTCCAACCAGAGTGGTAAGTCATTCTCTAAGGAGGGTTGGGCAGGAGGGTATAGGACTAGCTGCTTGGACATGGGACCATTTTTGATGGTCATGTTTCCTGCACGACAACTTATGTAAGCATCTGCAGTAGCTAACCAAGGCCTTCCCAAAATGAGAGGATATCCAGTAAGCTTGGCCTTTGGTTGCAGAACCAGGAAGTCTGCAGGGTATTCCCAAGAGTCAATAGAGACCAAGACATCCTCCACAATCCCTTCGGGAGTCACGGTGGAGCGATCTGCTAATTGCAGTACTGTCGAGGTCTTCCTCAAGGAACCCTAAAGATTAAGTTTAAGCATGGTATCCCTGGTCATCACATTAATGGCAGCCCCCAGATCAATCAAGGTGTGAGGTATAATGGTGCCATTGATGTGAACATCTACTACAGGACTTCCAGGATCTAGGTACTTTGGGCAGATGACTTGTCCTAACATAAGGTCAGACAGTTGTCCTATGACATTGATAGTTGAGGCATCTTTCTTCCGTCTGCCTGGGTGTTTGAAACACTTCTCCTTAACCGGTTTGTTGTATATTGGCACATCCTTGATGGCTTGGAGAAGTGGTATTTTTACACACAACTGCTTGAGCTCACCCAGAAGCTCATCGTCCTCTGGGTTGGGTTGTGTGGTGGCTGTTAGTCTCTCAGGAAAGGGTGGAATAACCTTCGGTTCACTTTCCTATTTATCTTCCTCATCCTCTGGGGGAGGAGGTTGGCGATCTAGTAGAGTCTTTCCAGATCGAAGATTGATCTCCTGGATCTCCACAGCATAGGTAGGGCATGAGGTTTCCCCAGTGTATACCTGTTGGGTCTGTCTATTGTTGGGGTTCGGGTTCGGTTGACCAGGCATTTGAGGTTGCCTTGGAGGAGCAGGAGGTAATGGCTGAGGTTGAACTGGTGGTGGAGGCAAGATGGCAGGAGGAGTGTTGTATTGGGGCCTCCACCCTGACTGAGGTGCATTCCATTGAGGATGTGGCTGGGCATGTGAGTGATATGAATGAGAAGTAGGTTGAGTGGGGTACTGAGGTGGATAAGACCATGGAGGAGGCATGGACCATGAAGGATGAGCAGGGGGACCCCAGGAAGGCATAGGAGTCGATTGGTTGGGGCTGTAATAAGCTTGAGATGCCCCTTGCATCCCCTGCTGATAAGGTCTAGATCCTTGTGGCCTCCTTTGGTTGAGGTAATAGAGAGGTTCTGTGGGAGCTTCTGTCCCTTGGTACATGGCTTTAAACCCAGGTAAGGTTGGACACTGATTTGTGGGATGGTCCTCCTCACAAATGAAACACACTTCAACCGAATGCAATGGACATTCGTTCTTAGGGTGTCTCCTTGTGCACCTAGGGCAGAAGACAGCCAAGGCTCTCTCAGCTTCTTCTTTCTTTTGCTGAATCCTGAATGTGTCAAGCTGCATGGCAATGGTCTGTCTTACCTCACTCTTAAGATCTTCTAATTGATTTGCAAACTCATGTTTGGAGAGAGGGACACTAGTTGAGAGGTGGTTTCCTCTACCTCGTTTCCGAGCTGCCCTGGAGTGGTTTCGAAACACAGTCTTGATGTCCTCATAAGGCAGTTGGCAAATGTCCCCCCCAGCTAACATGTGAAGGGTATCTAAGAGGTCTTCAGGGACTCCTCGGAGCAGGACCAACTTGAGGGATTCAGGGTCAAGTGTGCACCTGGCCCGCTTATAGCTTAGTTGGAACCTCTCCTCATAATCCTCTAAGGACTCATCATTTCCCATGGACATCCGAAAGATTTCCCCCTTTGTTTGCTTGGACCTACAGTAATCCTGGTACTTAGTGTTGAAAGCTTGCTGCATCTGAGCCCAAGTGGTGATACTATTCCCAGGTAAGCCCATGAACCAGCGTAGTGCTGCATCCTTAAGAGTGGAAGGGAAAAGTTTCAACTTTTGCTCATCTTCAGTATAGTCATAGGTTCTACAAAGGACAGCAAACTCCAACAGGAAGGTATCCGGATCTTTAGTGGTCAGCCCATGGTAGTGAGGTAAGGCGGAGGGGCTAATGTTCTTCATTTTCATCTCTCCATTGGTCTCTCGGATGGGGAAGGCACCTTCTATTCCCTCATCTTCTCTTCTATTGTCAGCCATAGCTTCAGATGGAGTGGTCTCTAACTCTTCTTCTACTATAGGATCTTTGGATATCTCAGGATGTTCACCTATAGGTTCCTCTGGGTCACTGTCACCAAAGAAGAGAGAAGGGTGACTCAGTGATGTGGTGGGGGTGTTTGGTAGGAATTTGCCTGATCTATCTCGGTTCCTACGAGGCATGAAATGGAAAAGACTTTCTTTTTCTTTTGATTGTTTTTGCTTTTCTTTTCTTTTGGTACCTGCAAAACTGAGACAGATTGATCTACAACTAACTATGAAAGATGCAAAAATTAAACTGAAAGTAGCAAAGAACTAATCTATTTTGCTCAATTGAAATTGCAAGAATGGAAATGCTAGTCTACGCTTGCAGAAAGGAAATGTTAATCTATGAAAGCAGGAAATTCTAATCTATGAAAGCAGGAAATGCTAATCTATGAAAGCAGGAAATGTCTATGCTACTCTTGCAGAATGGAAATGAAGTAAACTACTTAGCAGAAGGCAAGAATAAGAAAGTATAAGAAAAGCAACAATTACTAATACTCTGACGCTTCCCCGGCAACGGCGCCAAAAAGATGGTGGGCTCCATTATTGTAGCAGTAATGCTACAACTCCTGGAGCTTCCTATCTCTAATTTTATCAACCCGATAGTTCGTACAAACTTGGAAGCGATGGTGCTGTATGCACAAGTACTAGCTCTTGTCGCAGCTGTCACTTGGTCATCTGGCACAAGTCCGCTAGGGCTCAAGCCAACTTCTATATGCTCACAGAAGAAGCTTTATGAATGATGGACGAAAGCTAACTCAAAGGAGACTAATCTATATGCAGGAAGAAACTGAAAGCCAACAAAGCATGAAAACCCTAGTAAACCCTAATTTGACTAGCTAGACCCTAACTATGCAAAACTGTGAATGAAACCACTACCAATAATGCCATTACTTGCAGTGAACTGAAATACATGCATCTAAGCTACTTGCATCTGAAAAGACATGTTTTTGTATTATTTCATTAAGTGGTTGGATTTATTCTGATGATGCTTTTTGATTAGGGTTTGGTTGTGCAGGAGCGGTTTGAATGGAAGGAAAGCATGGGCAAGGTCAGGATGGCTAGGGGAGGTCCCTGAGGGTCTCTAGCATCATTCCACAGAAGTCTACCACGTTCGGACGCTCAGCAACTGAGTTTGCAGGCTTCTACAGGAAGTCTGCAGGGGATCCTACAGGAAACTCAGGGATTTCTACAGGAAGTCTGTGCGATTCTACAGGATGTTTGACCGTGGAAGTTTTGGGAGATGGTGAAGTGTTGGAGTGGTGTGGGAGGATAGGTGAGATGGAGATGGAACTGGTGATGGCTCAAGAGCAGAGAAATCAGATGGAGAACGAGTGCATGCAGTGGGTTGATGGCTTGGAAGGATGGGACCAACGAAAGGTTAAGTAAATGAAGCTACGTGGCAATAGATGAGTTGGAGGATAAATGAACTGGACAGAGGCCGAGTAGGTGACTTGAGGAGAGATCAAGAAGAAGAAGAAGGAAGTGAAATGATATGGAGCAGTGTAAATGAAACAAATGACTTATGCACCAAAAACAAGAATTCATTAACCTATGATAACTGTGCCATTAAACCTATGAACAGCAATGGAAAACCAAGAAATGAGACTCGTGCATGGAAGGGAAATGTAGAAGTATGGTTCAATATCAAACGTGCATGGATGGATCTTCAACGAAAATGTCTATGTTGCAGCTTGCATGGAAGTGAGAAGAACTGCGTTTCTTTTTGGTGGTTGGTTATGGACTGCACCCCAATCCCTAACAGAGATGGCAGTGAGCCTTAACAACCTTTTTCTAGAGCTCCAACAAGTTATAACTATCCTCCTATCGAATCTAAGCAACTGAAAGCAAATTCACCATAAACTAATCCTATTCATCCTCATGAAAAAGACTAAATTAACAGACTGTAAATTCGAATTGCATGTTAAAGTAACAACTCAAAGTGCTGGAACGAAATGCAAACAACATTACAACACCGAGGAGATCTATTGCTCTCAGGTTGGGCCCTAACCTGAGAGCTATAGCTCCCTTAGAAACTCAGAATGAGATCAAAATCTGCCTGCCTTTATTCATAAACGAAAATCTGATGTCATGCCAAAACTGGCTTACAAAAGGAACAAACACCGAGCTGTAGCTCGTACTTCCAAATTACAAGAGCAATACAAAAGTTCAAAAAGCTTCTATCCAAGGCTACGGCCTCAGTATTTATGCAAAATGATCATCCAACAGGTGTCCTTGATTTGTGGAGCTCGGCTGTCCAACTGAAGGTTAAACTGCTGATCCTGTAGGACAGTTGTAACTGTTGTTCCTGTAGAACAGTTGGCTGCCTCTAAGCTCGGTGGGGAGATGGATTGGAGCTCGGAGCTATGGTGGGAATCACGAGGAAGGTCCCCAAGACCATGGACATCCTCTCCTAAAAACCAACAGTGCCACCTCATTGTCTCCTTGTCTCCTTTTTCGTGGTCTTTGCTCCCTTTTAATGCCAAAACCTGAAATCACCATGTATTAGTCACGTAGATAGAATTCCTACCCTTCTTCCTACAAACAACACGAATAAACCAAGAAATGAATGCATAAGCAATAAAAAATGAATGGTTTGAGCAGAGCAAGTAGGCCAAATGAGCCAAAATTGTACCAAAAATTGGGGCTCATTAGAGATCTCCCCAGAGGAGCAACTCCTATGAAGAATATCCCACTTTCGGCATTACCCAATTTCCATGGGTTATCCACAGAAGATCCTGATGAATTTCTTTTTGAATTTGATATACTGTGTAGAAGCTATGACTATGTTAATTCTGCTCAGAAATTAAAATTGTTTCCATCCATATTAAAAGGGAACACATTAAGATGGTTCATGAGCTTGGGAGCTCATGTGATTACAGCATGGGTCCAGATGAAGGAGAAATTTTTGGCTAAATACCAAGATTATTATCGAACAAGAGAAAGGAAGAAGGAATTATTCAAGATGACTCAGAAGGAGGACGAGAGTCTGGAAGAATTCGTGGAAAGGATACAATATAACTTAGAGCGATCTGATCATCCTGATATGAGTAAGGACATTCTCAAGTCAATACTGCTAAGAGGGGTACGAGATGATTGTTTAGATATGTTAAATATGCTTGGAAAAGGAGACATATCGAAGGAATCCTACGATGAGATTATCAATCTCTGTAAAAGATGTTCAAGAGGAGCAGCAAGTAGAGCAAAGAGCAAGGAAAGTACATACTCAAGAGTCCAGAAATCAACAAGCGGAGGAGCAACACGGGCCGAAATAGGTAACCTACTTGAAGAATTTAAAACTAAAATTTTAAGCTCTTTTACTTCACAAATTGATACCTTGCAAGTTAGAAAGAAGCAGGCAGAAGCAGAAGCTGCTTTGGCTATTTTCTGTTCCAAATGCAGGGAGAAACACCCACTAAGGGAATGCCCCCTGGACAAGGTTCCAATTTGCACTATCTGTGAAAAGGACCATGAGACCCAGCAATGCCCTTCTTTGCCAGGAATAAAGGCAGCACTACAGCGAACTGAAGAAGAGGTTGAAGCAGTGTACCTCCTCACACAGAGAAGACAATGGCAACCACGAGGACCAGGTACGAATTCTAACATGTTGTTTAATCATTGGAATAATCATCCTCCTTTTCAAGAAAATTACCCACCCTTCAACCAAATGCAATACCCACACCTTAATCAAATGAATTTTCCACCCATGCAGCAACCAAGCCCTCCTTTTGTTGATCCTATGATGTGGAACCCCTGGCCTTTACAGCAACCCTATCAATGGAACCCGAATTGGACAGCTCCACAGATCGCATTTCCAAACCAATTACCTCAGTATCAGCAATCTCTCTCATTACCATCAAATGCCCCACCTAATAATCAGACAATAAGACCTCAGCTGCCTGTAAAACCTAACCCCAACCCGAATAATAATAAAGCTCTGCAAGTAATTGATGTTCAAAACCAACTAGTTTCCCCTCTGCAATGCAATGACATTCATTTACGCTCAGGAAGAACACTTGAACCCATTATTGATGACATCACTTCTGATTCTGATAAAGAAGAAATTGGAAAGGAAAGTCATCTAATGTTGAAACAGTTGGATCATCTTCTGATGACAATGTTGAAACAGTTGAAACATCCTCTAAAAAGACTGTTGAAGCAGCAGAGCCACCATTCCCTGAACATTTGGCTCTTACCAAAACACTTGAGCCACCTGCTTTTAATTTGTTAGGATAACTGCAGAATTTATATGTTAAAATTCCACTTTTACAAGCGCTAAGAGATGTACCGATTTATGCTAGAACTGTTAGAGATATTTGTATTAAGAAACCTAGAAGAAAAACTAAGGACCCCCTCACAGTTCATGTGATGGGTGATCTAGCTGCTCTAACGTCAGAAAAAACCCTCCTGTAAAATATGGTGACCCTGGTCACCCTATAGTTACAGTTCAGGTTGGTAAAACCTTTGTTTCTAGAGTTCTGGTAGATCTCGGTGCTGCAATAAACATCATGACACTTGAAACAGCACAATTATTGCAGTTAAAAAATTTTATTAGGGAAACCTCAACCATTCTAGAGCTGGCTGACCGCTCCATAATCAAACCTGAAGGAGACATTGAAGACCTGATAATTTCAGTCGAATCTTGGAACTACCCAGCTGATTTTGTGGTGTTACAGACCAAAAATAAGTTAGGGGGTCATCCATTGATTTTAGGGAGGCCTTGGCTGGCTACAGCAGATGCCTTCATTAGCTGTAGGTCAGGATCAATGACAATTTCTAATGGATCTGAAACCAAGTAGCTTACTCTGTACCCTCATGCCGCACCTATGATTAACAATGATAATTTAGTATGGTTAGATTATTAGGATGATGAGACTCAACCCAATTTGACTGTCAGACAAGCCCTAACTTTTAAAGATTCAACCGAAGATGAATTAATTAGTAGTTTTATTTCTGAACCTTCTTCGGTTAACTCTGAAATACATGATCACTTGACTTCAATCTTGGAATCTGAATCACAGAAGAATCTTAAAACTGAAGACCTATCTCAGACATCAGTTGGCACCCCCTCCAAAATTATAGCAGTTGAAATCGAGCCTGGAAAAACATTAAATATAAACCCTAACTCAATAGATGCTGAAACACAACAGTTAATGAAGTTACTCCACGAAAATAAACAAGCATTTGCATGGGGTTACACAGATATGAAGGGAATTTCTTCTGAATTATGTACTCACCGAATTTATATTAAAGAAGGATCCTCCCCAGTCTGCCAAGCCCAATGATGAATGAATCCCAATTTAAGGGAAATTGTGAAAGAAGAACTTCAAAAACTGTTGAATGCAGGATTCATATATCCTATATATGATAGTGAATGGGTTTCACCATTAGTGATAGTACCTAAGAAAAATGGAAAATGGAGAGTGTGTGTGGATTATATACCTCTGAATAAGGCTACTCAGAAAGATCATTTTCCCTTACCATTTATTGATCAGGTGCTAGATAATTTGGTAGGTAAGAGATTCTTTTCCTTTTTGGACGGGTTTAGTGGTTATAATCAGATCAAGATTGCACCCCAAGATCAAGACAAGACCACTTTTACTAGTCCATGGGGAACTTTTTCCTATAAAGTTCCTCCGTTTGGACTATGTAATGCCCCAACAACATTTCAAAGGGCAGTGATAGGAATTTTTTTTGATATGCTTAATGATTCCTTAGAAATATTTATGGATGACTTTACTCCTTATGGTGTGACTTTTGAAGATCCCTTACAAAATCTTGAAAAAGTACTTAAACGTTGTATAGAAGCACATCTTGCCTTAAGTACTGAAAAATGTCATATGATGATGAATCAAGGTATTGTTTTGGGACACTTCATTTCATTCCTAGGAATTCAAGTTGATCCAGCTAAGGTGCAAGTAATTCAGACTCTGCCCATCCCAAAAACACAAACTGATGTAAGAAGTTTTTTAGGACATGCTGGATATTATAGAAGATTTATCAAATTTTTTTCTAAAATAGCTTCTCCTTTGTTTGTGTTACTTATGAAAAATGCTGAGTTTAAGTGGACTGATGGTTGTCAAAAAGCATTTAATGAACTTAAACATCAATTGTCTACAGCTCCTATTTTAAGAGGACCTGATTGGGCACTCCCCTTTCATATATCCTCTGATGCTTCAGATACTGCAATAGGAGCTGTCTTGGGTCAAGAAGAAAACAATCTTCCCTATGCTATCTATTTTATTAGTAAAAATATGACCCCTACTGAACTTAATTATACAATCACCGAAAAAGAATTCTTAGTAGTTGTTTATGCTATTAACAAGTTTCGACATTGTATTATTGGTTACACTACTTTTGTGCATACTGATCACTCGGCCATTAAATATTTAATGAAAAAATCAGTTACAAATGCTCGAGTTACCAGATGGTTATTATTATTACAAGAATTTGATATCAGAATTGTAGATCGGCCAGGTAAAGAAAATGTAGTTGCTGATTTTCTTTCTTGGTTAAAGACTGATGAAAATATTCCAGTAGATGATTCTTTTCCTGATGAATATTTATTTGCAGTATCTGCTCACTCACCTTGGTATGCAGACATTGCCAACTACTTAGTTGCAGGAAAATTACCATCACACCTATCACACAGAGAGAAAAGAAAGATCATTCAGCAGAGTGCTAGGTACAGCTGGATAAGTGGGTGTCTCTTTCACACAGGACTTGATCAGGAAATTCAAAGATGCATCAAAGAAGATGAAGTTTATGATATATTGAAGGCTTTCCATGATGGCCCTTCTGGAGGGTATTTTGCAAATAAAAGAACAGAACACAAAGTTCTCAGAATGGGTTACTATTGGCCCTCACCTTTTAAGGATGCAAAGAAATATGTCAGGGCCTGTGATAGCTGCCAGAGGATGGGCCAGCCTAATCACAGGGATGAAATGCCACTTAACCCCCAGGTAATACTGGAACCTTTTGAAAGATGGGCACTATATTTTATAGGTCCCATCAATCCTCCATCCAATCAAAGAGTCTATATACTGGTTTGCACAGATTATATGACTAAGTGGGTAGAAGCTAAGGCACTTATCAAAGCTAATGAAGAATCAATATTAACTTTTCTATTTGAAGAAATCTTTGTTAGGTTTGGTTTGCCTAGAGAACTAGTCACAGATGGAGGACCTCCTTTTAATTATCATGGCTTCAAAGATATACTCCAAAAATATCACATTAAGCATAAGATGACTACACCTTATCACCCGCAAGCAAATGGGCAAGTGGAAAGTACAAATAAAGTCATAGAAGCCATTTTAACAAAGACAGTCAAGGAGAATAGAAGGGACTGGTTTCAAAGGTTGCCTGAAGCATTATGGGCTTACAGAACTACTTGGAGGAACACTACGAGTTTTTCACCTTATGAATTAGTCTATGGTAAAAATGCTATTTTTCTTGTGGAATTTGAGATCAAAACCTTAAAGACTGCTTTATCTGTTAACCTCGATTTGAATGATGCACAGACATCTAGGTTGTAGCAGCTTCAGGAATTGGACGAAAAAAGGTTGGATGCCATCCATCAAACAACCATGATACAACAGCAAAGAACCAGGTGGCATGACAAAACTATTAAGCACAAGAAGTTCCAAAAATGTAATTGGGCTTCACTGTATGACTCCCGTTTTGAGAATTTTCAGGGGAAATTAAGAACAAGGTGGCTAGGACCTTATGAAGTAGATGTTGTTTTTCCAAATGGAACAGTCAGACTCCTAACGATTGATGATAGCAGAACACCATTATTAGTGAATGGGTATCGACTCTGTTTGTATCAACGACCTATTTCTAAAGAGGATTTCAAAGCTACTTGCATGACAGATATACACTATACCTTTTTGGGGGAATCTGCTATCCCTCAATGCACTTGATTTCCTGTTTAGGTATTTATTTTTATATTAGATTTCTTAACTAATAATCCCTGTCAAGGGTTGCCATGTTACAATTAATTATTTTGCAGATCTTAGCTTTGGATGGTGGCTTAAAAAAGAAAAATTCCAGTATAGGAGGAACTAATTTGCAGATTGGAAAAGCATTGTCATTCCAGATCATAATCCATTTCCCATTTCTAATACACCATTTCCCATTGCTGATACACCATTTTCCATTACTGATACATCATTTCCCACTGCTGATACACCATTTCCCATTGTTGATACACCATTTCCCATTGCTAATACACCATTTCCCGTTGCTGATACACCATTTTCCGTTGCTGATACACCATTTCCCGTTGCTGATACACCATTTCCCATTACTGATACACCATTTTCCGTTGCTGATATATCATTTCCCATTACTGATACATCATTTCCCACTGCTGATACACCATTTCCCATTGTTGATACACCATTTCCCGTTGCTGATACACCATTTCCCGTTGCTGATACACCATTTTCCTGTTACTGATACACTATTTTCCTATTACCGATACACCAAATCCCACTGCCTAAACACCAATTTCCTCTTTTTTTCCTAAATATCCCCATTCTTATTCCCGAGAATGAGCTATTATTTCGAAAAGAAATATATCATTCTTGATTCAAAGGAATCAGCCATTTATCCTGTTAATAATACCTCTTCACTATTGCTTCTTGTAAATAATAAAAACCCCAGGGATAAAAAAAAAAAAAAAACCTTCACACCTTACAAATCCTTGTTGATCATTAACCTATTAAGGACGAGGTAACACTTTTCAACGCAACAAACAAAGGTAATTGTAAAGGTACGCATGTTATGTGTGAATATTAAATTGTAGATAATGAGGAGATAGTTGACATGACCGCTAAAAGCGTCGTACTACCAACCATATCATTCAGCCGCAGTTGCGGGGGATTACCGAAATATTACAATCATTATAGGACACGCCTATCGCCACCATCCATATTCCTCCCGGTTGTGTCTAATCCACCCCGCTTATGCTTGACCACGTCATAATTCTATTTTTGCAACGTTCTGCTCTGTTTCGACTTCAGCAACTCAGCTCTGCACTCTGTAGTTTGCCTAACACAGTAACCATGGGTGGAGATGCTGTTAGACATGAACTGGGCTCGACGGAATTACTATAATTTTACCCAGACGCATACCAAATCTTCCTTCAGGCAGGATGGGTGGACTATTTTAGAAGACTTCCGGAATTCGATTTGCAGCAAGTTCTTGAATTTGCATGTAACTTGAGGGAGGGGTATTCTACTGTCCAAGGGGTCAAGATCCCGGTGACAGAAGAAGGCATAGCACAAGTTTCGGGGCTTCCAACCAATGGCATTCGCTGGTTCAGCAGGAAGCATGTTACCCTCAATGCGCAGCAAGATTTCCTACAACCCAGGGAGCAGGTGGAAGCAAAAAGCAGAGGAGTTGCGCTTCGGTCATTACCACCACCTTGGCCAAAAGTTGCAGAATTTGTCAAGCACTACTTCACTTGCGAGGGCCGCTACCAGGTAGTCTACCAACATGAATTTGTCTTATTGAATCATTTGCGGCATGGTCGTCTAGTAAATATGCCTTATTATCTCCTTGGATGTCTGAAAAATATGGCACATTACACTGCGAACGCTAGGCATCAACTCCTCTGTCTCACACACCATCGCTTGGTCCAACTCCTGATAAATAGAGGCTTCGCTCTGCATAATCCGCCTCCCCCCATTAACCCTCCCCAGCAAGCTGAGGAAATTCCTCAGCAAAATGAAGGAAATCCCCAGCAAGAAGCTGAAACTCAGCAACCTGCAGCAGGAACACCCCAATTAAGCACTGAGAATCCGCTGCACTCCTCATCCCATGATGAAGCCGAACCATCCACTCCTATAGTTCACATCCCTACCGATGATTCAGATGAGGATACCCTCATCACATTCCTAAAAGGAAAAAAAAAACAGAAAACTGCATCCCCATCAAAAAGAAGAACCAGGGCTTCAGTAAAGGTAGCCACTAGTCCTGATGAATCCCCAAGTAAAAGTCCTCGCAAGAGGAAGACCACTATCTCTCCTGGTTCCCTATCTCGGAAACGAACGAGGTTGTTTGCAGCAACTGAGGCCGTTCCTCCTATTATCTTAAAACCTTGTATTTCCCATAGCCCTGAACCTTCATCTCCTTCACCTTCAGATGCCGAAATCCAAAGTGTTCATGAATTTGTAACATCATTTCTCTCAACAGAGGCAGCTGTTCCACAAGAACTAGCTGCCAACAAATTCAAACCAGACATCCAAGCTGATATAGGACATGTGGCTGTTACACAAGAACCAGCCACAGACCCAATAGGTGAAACACAAGAACCACCTGTTGGGGAGCAAAAAGAAGACGACCTGCATGTGGCTGTTACACAAGAACCAACCACAGACCCAATAGGTGAAACAAAAGAACCACCTGTTGGGGAGCAAAAAGAAGATGACCTACATGTGGCTGTTACAAAAGAACCAGCCACAGACCCAATCGGTGAAACACAAGAACCACCTGTTGGGGATCAAAAAGAAGACGACCTGCATGTGGCTATTACACAAGAACCACCTGCTGGGGAGCAAGAAGAAGACCCAATAGGTGAAACACAAGAACCACCTATTTAGGAGCAAGAAGAAGGTGCCCTAGGTTAAACTGATGCACAAACAGACTCAATAGGTGAAACACAAGAACCACCTGTTGGGGAGCAAGAAGAAGACCCAATAGGTGAAACACAAGAACCACCTGTTGAGGAACAAGAAGAAGATGCCTTAGATAAAAATGATATACAAATAGACCCAATAGGTGAAACACAAGAACCACCTGTTGGGGACACATATGAGGAAGATAATGCTGAACAACAATTCTCTTTTCCTTTGGAATCTGTAACTATAGAAGCCCCAGTTGTTCTAAGCTCCCTACAAGAAGAGAGTGAGTTCTTAAAATCAGAAATTGAGGCCTATCAGAAAGAATTAGCAATGGCTAGGGAAGCCTATAAGGAAGAAGTCAACCTGTACATGTTAGCTCAAGTAGCATCTCAAGCTGAAAAGAGTATAGAGAAAGAAAAATATGGTGAATACATGTGCAGTGAATGTGGGGATATCTATAATTAGGCAGGATATAAAATAATTGCAGTCCCCTTGATTGGAGCCAGTCCTGTTATATTTAAAAAGGAACACCCTGTTGTTACACAAGAACCAGTAGGGTCTTCAAGGATTTTAGAGGAGGAAGCAGAACCACTCCGGCCTACCCAAATTATTGGGGAGCAGAAACCTGAAGAAGAAGCAGAACCACTCCGGCCTACCCAAGTTATTGACGAGCAGAAACCTGAAGAGGAAATAGAACTACTCTGGCCTACCCAAGTTTATTGACGAGAAGAAACCTGAAGAGGAAGCAGAACTACTCCGGCCTACCCAAGTTATTGATAAGTAGAAACCTGAAGAGGAAATAGAACCACTCCTGCCTACCCAAGTTATTGATGAGCAGGAATCAGAATCTAAATCTTTCACAACTGTGTAGATACAAACTTAACCTCCCTGTGTTAGTGATGCTCATGCGCAGACTTCTACTTTTCAAGAATTAAGCTACATATGGAAATCAGAATATGAGCTTTCCTAAGGAAAGGCATTTCAACAGCAGAAATCATTATGGTTTAATTATGCCTATAGGAATTGGGAAGCAATGGAACAGTCTCGTGCAGAGTACAAAGAAAATAAGTAATTAAAAGCCAGACTGTCCCTCATCCTTGATTTGGTCCAGCGCTTACTGGCTTCATGAAAGCCTTCTTTTAATTACTCTGTATTCTTGAGAGAACGCTTGCATTCCTTCAGTTGAAAGCAATAAAGGATGGCAGACCACACCAGGTCTCTACACCACAACAATTCATTGAAACTTTTTCAGAAGCACCAAACAATGATCAGAATTTGCTATGCAAACTCTATCTTCATAACGAGGCTATGCCTAAGGATAGAAAGATTAATTTACTTCCTATTTGTGGTGATATTCAAATAAGAGCTTTTATTTCCTTTTTGGCCAATCAATTCACTTGGCAGAATGCTTTCATGTCTGCACAACACAATGAGGAGCATTGTCTTCTCTGGATTCACCCGGAACCACAAAATGAAACCATCTTCCTCATGGAGCATCAACGGAATCTAAAAGAGACAGGCATGACCGATCACATTACGAATCTGCAAACAACAGTCTTGGAAGACTGCCAGCACTATGTCAAAGCTAAAATACCTTTGGCTATAAAAGAAAATGAATTTTTCTGGGAACACTGTCCCAAAGAAAGAAGGGAATACCATCCCTACAATCCCCTCAATCTGCAGGCAGCAATCTCAAGGATACCTTCTCATGTAAAATGCATGAGACAATGTGCTGAACGGTGGATTGGGTACCATTTTCATTTCCCCCTCTTATGGCTTCCTGGAGAACAATACAAGGCTCAATTTTCATTGACTAAAAAGGAAGAATTGGCAGCATGGAAAAGTATTCAGAATGCCCAAGGGTTCAGAGACATGGCTGACAGCACTTTCTACACTTATTGTATAAGCAATCTACACTGTTCAGCTCAGTATTCTGATTCCGATTTATATTAGGCATTGCATGTGGACATGCAACATGTTCAGTTGGGGGGGATGTTAGGTTCCCATTTTGCCTATTTTTGTCTGTATATTTTGCCATTGTATTACCCACTTCAACCCTTAAGTGAATTCCTTTGCTAGGTGTTTTGGCTTAATCACTCCAAAAGGTACAGAATAACTTTCCTCATTACTACATGTTTAATTATTTAACACGTAATCATGTTATCTTTATAATTATTTCCTGGAGATGATTAAAGTGTTGACTAATTGCTGAAACTGCCTAACTGGAAGGATCACATTCTATCATTGCTGAAACAGAGGAAACAGTGTAAACAGTGAAGCTGAAATAGCAAGAACAGCATGAACCTCGACGCTGAAACACCACGAAGAGCATGCGCATTTTGAGGAACAGTTGGGATTTGTGCAATGAATCTGCATCGGCAAAAGAGTATGAAAGATTACTATATTGGTCATGATCTTCATGGCTGTAACAATATTTTGTTATCAAAAACTGGCTTCCTTATTTTTGGTACAAAAAGGTTGAAACTGAATGTATGAAAATCTGTTGTAACAGATGTCTCCTCTATAAAGAGGAGACATCTACATTAGAGAAGGGGCGTAACAACTGGTAATAGAGCACTGGTAGTGAAGTGATAAGACTAAATCTCTTTCTGTAATATGGTTTATTGGCAGACGAATAAAATTATGTTCTGAGCATTTTATTTTAATTCCTGTGTTCTTGGGAATCTTGTGAGAGGGACGGGGCCCACCTTCATCACAAGATTCACCCAACTTCTTTCTGTTGTGTGGTGTGTGTGTGTGATTTCTATTTACATTAGAATTACTGCTTCTAATGATATTTACTTCTGCTAAAACTCTGTTTTCCTTTTACCTGATTACAATTGTATGTGAAGACTTCACCGGTGATTAGGATTCACAGAGTGCATGCGTGAACTGGCCAACAGAGGCAGGTGTTGAAAGTCATTACTCTAAGGATAGGGTCCTGATCCTTTGTTACAGGACAACCATCACTTCCTTTTGCAGACTTGTTTCTTTTAAGATATTTGTTCTTATTTCATTTTCTGCAATAGGCTGTAACTACTATAATTGCTGTAACACAGAGTATCGATTTCATAAGATAGTAGACTGATTATACTACAGCTTTTAATACCATTAAGACTGAGTACATACAGAACGTAGTCACCTTCGGAATAATCAGACTTTCCCGGATTGATAATTAATGTGGCACTCGACTGTTTTATCATTAAACAATTAAAGTGACCAACACTTGACACAAGACAAGGAACTATGCTCACATTCCTTGATCACGACCCACAAGGTTTCATGAATTCCAAGAGGTTCTCATGAGATGGGAGAACAATCCTATGGAAGGGATATGTAGCAAGGAATCCATTAGAGAGATCTAGTTCCAATGTCCCCAGTACATAATGCACAACATCATGGAATTGATCATTAGTTGAAGTAGTCATGGAATGGGTTTCCACATAATTGACCCATGGTGGGGAAGATACCATTGGGACAAAAGGACCATTTAAGGAAGATGGTTGAGTGGAAGCCATATTTGGACCAGGAAATGAAATTTGGTCAATGGTGACATTTCTGCCTTAATGCGGGAAACAAACCACTCGAAAGAGTGTTGAAACAATAGCTCCCATGTCATAAACATAGTCATGCCCAAGAGCTAAATTCTCTCAATTGGTACCTATCAACAGAAACAGAAAATGACAACGATCAAAGCATAATGATCTATCTACTATAAACCAATGGAATTGACAACATTGAAACACATAATCATCGTAGATATGAACAAGAATATGAGAAAAGGAATAAAAAACTTTATTAATGTAGAATGAAGAGTTACACCCAATGTGGTTCAATCCCGTGTCACTCATCCAACTTCAGTCCAATCCTCGTCACACCAAAAGAACACCAATATAGCAGCATAGCATTACTTGAGTTGAACTCAAATCTCAAACCAACAATATCTCTCTACAATATTCAAATTCCAGCCTCCTTGATCACTATGATGAGTGGTCAATTTATAGGGAAATGTAGGTGGTTATGTCATAAATTGGGCATTGAATGGATTTCCTAAATTGGAGTTAGTTTTCATGGAGAAAGGGATGAGAGGATAGGCCTATCCAAATTCGATCTCATAGGATGAGATAAGAGCTGGGTATCCTTCTATAATGCTCTATAATCAGAGAATATTCCTAGAATCCAATGTGAATTTTGCTCATTCTCACCCAATGCAGGTAAAAGAGGGCCTAAGTGCACTCTAGTGGAGGCCTGAATGGGCTTACCTACTCTGCAGCATAGTTACCCTGACTAAGGCTACACTGGTGTTCCAAGGAGGAATTTCAGCAAGGTTTCAACATAGGAAACTTTCATGGATGGAAGCATTCAATTTCATGACTTGTATAGGGCATGTAACAACTAAATTAGGGTTTGATGAGCCCTAATTTTACTGATCTGAATGTTGGGAGTGATGTGCCCAAGTAGACTTGTAACATCAATGCCTTTGTTTTCATGTCCTCGCGTGTGTGAAATGACATGCTCAAAACCTCATACTAACAACTTGGAGCGAAAGTATTTCTAAAACATGTGAGCATCAGTAACCTATAAAGTCTAATTCAAGTGCACAACTACAAATCGAGAAACAAGGAACACATGTAGGAAGTAATTACCAAGGTGATTGGTATTACGTGACATGCTATGATGACATCATATTAATTTGGGTTATTGGCAGCTAACCTAATATAAAAACTATTTATGTGGAGAAGGGTTTGATTAGAAAGGTACTAAATGTCCCAATGTATGGAAGCTAAGTTTTTTGACTATCAAGAAGAATCATTAGCAAACACAATGAAATAAGATAGTGGGTGATCCATTTACAAAAATATGACACATATACAAATCAAGAAGTGTGAAGATGAGATTATCAACACATAATATATGCAGAAAAGTATATAACAACATTGTAGGAATTAATAGGTTTAGTGTTAATGGATTGAAATTTTTGAGATAGATCCTATTTACAAGGTCTTTAATACATGATCCATTAGGCTTGGAAAGAATGTATGCTCCTTTGAAGAGGTAATGTTTGACTATGTAAATTGATTTGCATAATGTTTCAAATTTCATTGGACCTAATGCTTCATTTGCGATGTCATAACATAAGACTAAATCCCTCTTGTTGAAGGTGCAAGGGGATCACTATGGTCAAAAATGGCGTTGGATAATTTCTTAGTGGCATCATTATTTTGGAGAGATGCTTGCAAATTTTCATCGATGTGTTACCCGTATATAAGGTGTTTCTCATCAGAAGGAGTGTCTGGTAGTAATTCTACTATGGTGTGTAAAGTAAGGATCTTAGACTCCATTGGGAGTACAACTTCAACCACATGCATGAAATGTAAGGGAGTGAATCTGGTGGATATTTTGACTAATGTGTAGTATGCCCATGGGGATGATAATAATATGTGGTGCCAACTTGTTTTATGTTTTTTTCACCATACACTGTAAGATAGTTTTGAGTACTTTATTGGCAGCTTCTACCTAACCATTAGAATGGGGGTAGTACGAAGAAGAAAACTCATGAGTAAATTTTTTCCATGGTCATACACTAATTCTTTAGCGATTGAAATTCACATAATGATGTTATTAAAGAAAAGATGAGCATTTTTTTTGTTCGTGTTAATGAACGTGGGCATGACTTTGGCACATTTGGTGAGGTAGCCTACTACGACTGCTATATACTTGTGGTCATCTTTTTTTATCATGGGTTACAAGGCTTGAAGTTGATACCCTATTTATAACACGAGGGCTTCAATGAAAAAGAAATACCATATCATGTGCGTTCATATTGGGGCATAAAAAAATGAGGAAAAAATGAAATAATATATTGAGCATATAATAGGAGGGTAAAGGGTTTTTATACGTTGTATAGCAATATGTGTATTATAATGTATTATTTATGCAATACATTGGCCACGTGGAGGCAAAAAACTAGTGGGTTGGAGAAATAGAGTTTCAGGAGTATTGTGGGAGTATCAAGAGTGGGAGGGAGAAATAAAAAAATATGGTCATATTAGTTCCATAGTACCCTAATATTCAAACCTATGACCCTAGTATTGACATGCAATTCATGGTAATGACATTATGCTTTATCTTTCATTTTAATCCTTTTACTTAAATTTTTAACATTACCATGAAATAACTTAGGATGTTTGAGAGTAGTTCCAAACTCATTAGATTTCATATGGACAAAGTAGAATTTTAGATCTCATTCAAAATCCAACAAACTTTTTAGTTTTTTTGGATTTTAAGATTGGGGAAATTGCAATGTTTCCATTGGATTTTTCCATGTACTAGGATATGGAACTCATATTTAATCAAGAGAACCAAACCCTATTTGTAACTTGATGTTAGTGACATTGGTTTTCAAACTCCTCTATCATGACCCTGTAGGTTTTAATCCTGTATAGAAATTACCTACATATGAATTCTAAAACAAAGAAAATCAACAATGCAAGCTCATAACACATAAAACACATATACAAAAATATTTTACCCTAGATCCCAAAACCTAGACTACAAACATGATTTTTCATTATGTTCATTTCAATGTTACAATACATATTTATACATGTCGAAGCATCCAATACCATGGATCGAAAACCATCGTGTCCAAAACCATGTGCGAAAACATGCACAAAACCATACATAGGTCTGCCCAACCTAATATAAGGTCAAAAACCAAAATTTTTCGAGGCACTACCTGGACCCCATAGAGTGGGGTTACCTACACCCCTCGAACCCCCTGTGACTCCCCCTACTATGCAATTGGTGCAAGGAAGGGGGGGCTTTGCCCCCCTTCTAATCCCCCGGTTAACTACGTGGGCTAGTCATGGAAAGAATATAACACAACCCAACATTCTCCCACTTGTTATTTTCTTTCCACAGGGGGCCACAAGAGAGCTTAGTCATTTATCTAGCCCTGTAATGCCCATTGTTTCTCTACACCAAGAAAACTTCTCAAAGCTCACAAATTTTTTCAACGCATCTACAGTATTCTTCAAAGTGTGCACCTTTACCAACAACACCTTTTTGTCTTCTATCATATCCCTCACAAAGTGATACTAAACATCAATGTGCTTTGTCTTTGAATGATATGCAAGGTTCTTTTCCAAGAAAATTACACTTTGGCTGTCACAGTCTATCCTTATAGCTCCCTGTACTAACCTCATACTTGAACACAACCTCTGCAACCAAACTGCTTCCTTGCTTGCATGAGTGTCTACCATGTATTCTGCCTCTCTAGTTGATAGTGCTACTACAAATTGTTTCTTACTCATCCAACTGACAACACCTCCAAATAGTTTAAACACATACCCACTTGTAAATCTTCTCTGATCCAGATCTCCAGCCCAGTTTGTATCAACAAAGCCATGAATATCCAACACTTTGTCCAATCCCGATCTTCCTTGGTAGCATAAAACATAATCACTAGTGCCACACAAATACCTGAAAGCCCGCTTCGCTGTTATCTAGTGCTCCTTCCCTAGTTTTGACATAAACCTGCTTAATACTCGCACTACATGTGAAATGTCTGGTCTAGGACAGACCATTGAATACATTAGGCTATTGACTACACTTCCATATGGAACACGAGACATGCCCTCTTCTTCTTCTTGTGTCTTGGGACACCGTTCAATATATAACTTTACACCTACAGGAATAGGAACCTTCACCGGTTTACTATCCTATATATTAAACATCTACAATATTGTCTCGACATACTTCCTCTGGTTTAACTAGAGCTTCCCCTTTGTCCGATCTCTTTTAATTCCCATGCCCAAAATATAGTTTGCAGCACCAAGATATTTCACGTCGAATTTGGAGAACAAATGGGTCTTCAAATCCTGGATAATTTTTTTTGTCATTTCCAACCAACAACATATCATCCACATAAAAGACCAAATAAATAACATGGTCACCAATTAATTTAAAATACACACAGTGATTTGCTTTGCTTCTGGCGAAGCCAAGTCCCCGTATAAATGTATCAAGTTTTTGATACCACGTCCTTGGTGACTGTTTTAACCCATACAAAGACTTCTTTAACTTGCATACTAGTTCTTTCTTACCCTTCACTGCAAAGCCTTCAGGTTGCTTCATGTAGATCTCCTCTTCCAGATCCCTGTGAAGAAATGTTGTCTTCACATCCATTTGTTCTACCTCAAAATTAAAAGCAGAAGCAACAAAAAAAAGTAATCTAATAGAAGTTACCTTGGGAACAGGAGAAAAAATATCACCAAAATCAATTCCCAGCACCTGGAAATAACCTTTTTCTACCAACCGAGCTTTGTATTTCTCCACCTTTCCTTCTGCATTTGTCTTCTTCTTGAACACCCATTTGTTTCCAATGGGTTTCCCTCCAGCCGATAACTCCACCAGATCCCAAGCCTCATTTTTGTACAAAGATGCTATTTCATCAACCATGGCCTCTTTCTAGAGTTTTCCATCCTCTAAATCTATTGTTTCCTTCACCGTTCTGGGATCATCATCAATAATAGATAAAGCAAAATTTGAACAAAAGGTAGATGGACTATACTTTTCTGGCTGTCTTATCTCTCGAACTAATCTTCTCACACCTAGAGTTTGTGGCTCTTCATCTTTTGATTCCTCCTTTGATGTAGAGTCTGATTCTTCCTCCTCTAGCTCAAACTCTATCTTCTCAGGTTCCTTTGGTTGGACTTCATTTCTAATAACATATTTCACCTCTCTGAACACCACATCTCGGCTATACAAAATCTTCCTTGTTACTAGGTTCCAAAGCTTATAACCGCTTAAACGATCCTTATACCCAATAAATATGAACTTTTGAAATTTACTATCCAACTTTGTTCGTTTCTCCTTTGGAACATGTACATATGCATCATATCCAAATACCCTCAGATGTGAAACAGAGGGTTTCTTACCAGTCCATACCTCTTGTGGAGTGTTATCCTCCAACGCCGATGAAGGTGATCTATTGACCAAGTAACATGCTGTCTCCACCGCCTCTACCCACAATTCATGTCCTAACCCAGCATCACTGAGCATGCTTCTTGCCCTTTCCATCAACGTCTTGTTCATTATTTCTGCTACTCCATTTTACAGAGGTGTATATGGGGTAGTCTTCTATCATGTTATACCACACTTCTTACAGAATTCTTCAAATTCCTTACTGCAAAACTCTTCACCGTTATTTGTCCTCAGCACCTTTATCTTCTTCTATGTCTAGTTTTCTACCAAAGCCTTAAATTCTTTAACCCTGTCAAAGACTTCAGATTTCTTCTTAAGGAAATATATCCATGTATTCCTTAATAAGTCATCTATAAATGACACATAGTACACATAATTACCTAGTGATGGAACCTTCATAGGTCCAAACACATCACTGTGCACAAGCTCTAATATCTGTTTCGCCCTCTTACCAGCAGAGGGGAACTCACCCGATTTTGTTTCCCATATACATAATTTTCATAGAAATAAAAATCCAGAGAGCTATTACTCATACCTTTACCATGAAGTATTCGAAGGCCCTTCTCTCCAATATGTCCAAGACTTTGATGCCACAACAAGGTCTTCTCTCCAGAAACCACTAGATTTTCTTCTCCCCTTTCAGGAACCACAGAACTGTTGTACCCATAAAAAACAATGCTACTTTACAACTTGTACAGAGTTCCAATCCAAACTCCCCACATCAATACTAGTGCTCCCTGAACCATCTTGCAGGTATCCTTCTCGAACACTGTTTTTACACCTGCATCATCCGGCTTGCTTATAGAAATCATATTTCTAGCGAATGCAGGAATATGTAGAACACTCAGAAGTGTTCTAACGCTTCTACCCTTCAACTTCAACTTTACCTTTCTGTGACCAAAAATTTTAGCCTTCCTATCATCCCCTAAGAAGACATCACCACCATCATATTTCTCGTACTCGCAGAACCACTCTCTATGGGGAGTGAAGTGAAAGGATGCACTTGAGTGAATCAACCATGCCTCATGTCTACATGTGTACTTGAAGAAGCCATGTATGCATCCCCACCTTCATCTGAGGTGGTTTTCACCTGTGCAGAAGGATCATCATCAGATCCCTTTCCTTTGTCAGGAGCTTTAGATTTACAGTCCCTTTTCTAGTGCCCTTCCTTTCCGTATTTCTAGCACACCACCTTTACAGGTTTTCCTCGAGATTTATATCTCCCTCTAGATTTAGATCTCCCACTCTATGACTTTTTTTTTTTCTATTCTAGGACTATCCTCGTATAGACAAGGCATCACCATTCTGGCTCTCCATATTTTTCCATCTCATCTCCTCCGCCAGCAAGGATGAGACTATTTCATCAAACTACAAGGCAGTTGCATTGCTACCTATTGCAATAACTAGACTATCCCATGAATCTGGTAGAGAACACAACACACTAATGCACTTATCTTCATCTGAAATTTTGATATGAATAGATGATAACTGACTTACCACAGTATTAAATGCATTCATATGCTCTGTCATTGAGTCTCCATCTTTCATCCTTAGGTTATACAGGTTTTTCCATAGGAATAGTCTATTCACCAAAGACTTAGATTGGTACAAAGTCCTAACTTGTCCCACAAAGCCTTCACCATAGCTTCCCCTGATACATTCAACAATACTGAATTCGAGACACACAATCATATTGTGCTCTTTGCCTTCCAATCCAACTTCTTCCATTCTTCATCAGACACTCTCATTGGTTTAGTACCTGGATCTACCGTGATCCATTAATCTTTATCCACCAACCAATCCTCCATCTTGAGTTTCTACAACTCAAAACTCTGACCATTAAATTTCTCGATCTCTATCTTTTCATTACTCACCATCTTCTTTCACTACTAGAATAGATCTCGCAGATCTCCCACTAAACAGGGTCTACCACAGGCTTGAGTGAAACCCTTCAGCAACAAAGGCATCCCCTTGAAGCCAAAACAACTCTGATACCAAATTTAGGTTTTAACCCTGTACAAAAATTACCTGCATACGAATTCTAAAACACAGAAAATAAACAACGCGAGAGCATAACACATAAAAAACATATACACAGAGATTTTCCCCTGGATCCCAAAACCGGGACTACCAACTTGATTTTTCATTATGTTCTTTTCAATGTGACAATACATATTTTTACATGTCGAGGCATCCAATACCATGGATCAAAAACCATCACGTCCAAAACCATAGACCGAAAACCATCACATCTAAAACCATGTGTGAAAAACATACAAAAAACGATAGGTAGGTCCACTCAACCTAATATAGGGTCTAAAACCAAAATTTTCTGGGGCGTTGCCCCGAACCCGATAGAGTGGGGTTACCTAGACCCCTCAAAACCCCTGTGACTCCCATCACTACGCAATTGGCGCAATGAAGGGGGGGCTTCGCCCCCTTTATAAACCCCCGGTTAATTACGTGGTCTAGTACTAGAAAGAATATAACAGAAGCCAACAGAACCTACTAAAAATGTACCAATCACTCAAAAAAATTATTGACTTGATATGCTATCATTTTTATATCTTATTTTAATGCTTAAAGGTTGATATTAATGACAAAAATCCCAATATAGGAAATGATTTTGATGATATGTAGGTATTTTTTGTAGCATGATTTTTTATGTTAGAGTCCATCTAGAGCTTATTTTTTGATGTATTTTCGAGTAAGAGATGGATTACACTTGATGTTATTTTGGTTATGTGCACCCTTACATGTTATGTAAATGAGAACTTGCAATTTGTGGACCTGTGGTTTGTGAAGATTATAACTACTCGATGGATGATGTTATATGGTTTAATCCATGCTTTTATGTTTTTTATCACAAATTCACCATTCTAGAATCTTTTGTTGACATATATGCATCAAATTATATAAAAATATATATTATATAAAATTCACTCCCAAAATCACTCCCAACATGGAAGATTTGGAAAATGTCACTCCTTGCTCCTTCTTCCACTCCCACTTCCCACTTCTACTTTCACTTCCCACTTCTGTTCATGTTCCTAGATAGCCTTTCTCCAAAACAAACATGCATCACATTATTAATACCTCTATGATATATGTTTAATGTTTGTGTTAATGTTTTTTCCCTATTTCTAAGAGAGTGATCTTCCCAATGATGAGGCAGTAGAGAACACAAAATATATGGCACCATCACACTTTCCTTACATTAGTGATGAAGAGGTTGAATGAAAGTGATGGAGATAGTGATACTGACTATTTCTTGGTATAGGGCACATGCATGCCACATAAGATAGTGAAATAGTCTATCATTTGGAAGAGGGTGCATGCATGCTAAGGGCACACATGTAACACCTTAAATTAAGTCTAGCTTAAATGTTGCTTCAAATTTTTCAAATTTAGTTTTTGACAAATTTTTCTATTATTAGAGATTTTCTTCTGTTATTTTTAGCATGCATGCTCTATCCTTACTAAGAGGGCGCACATCCTTAGTAAATTAGAAAACTTATGGATGATAAATTCCCATATTAGGTAGAGAACACATATTGCAAGGAAGGGATGTAAGTTTGCATGCTCCAATTCATATTTTGATGGACACACACTTGGTTGTAACTCCTACCATGCAACTATGGTGCACTAGGTGATCAGGTTAGGGCTATGATTTGACAAATTCCAACTAGATAAGATTTTGCATGTGTCCATATTCATTGTACTTTCTCTCTTCTCCCTATTCTATAAGTTAGATGAAAGGTGTATCATTCATGGGAAATTTTAAGGATGGAATCTTATCTTAAAGTTTAGAAACCTTGGCGACTCTTACTAGTCCCTAATATGCAAATTGTAAAATGTTTAGGGATATTTTTGTACAAAAATTTAGATTTCCAATTATTTTATATTAGTCGATATAATATTTTGGCAATTTTTAAGGTAAATAATGGTGTACTATAAATTTTCAGCAAATCATTTTAGAAAAAAATGGAAATTAGCATATATTGTTTTTGGAAAATGAATGGAAAATTTGCCCACCTACGAATGTTAGCCCCTAAAATTTTCCCTGGTGCCAATGTGTTGGTCATCAAGGTTTTGTTTTGAACAATTGTAGTGTATCCTTTTCAATATTGAATAGAGGATAACTACAATTGAGAGTTCAAATCTATGTATTTTTCATTCAAATTTTGCCACGGTATATATTTAAAATCAACGAACTTATATCTGCCTCTTTTTTATTGAAATTTTTAAGTTTTCATCCACCTAATATTTAGGTTATTCTTTCTAGGTGAAAAATTTTCTTACCATTGTTAATTAAAATAAAGTGATATAAATATAAAGGGGTATAAAAAGAGTTAATGAAAAAATGGATACCTACAATATATTGTCAAATTAGGGGCTTTTAAATTGGGAATGTGTATTGGGTTCATATAGGTTTAGGGTTAAATAAATTGACTTTTAGAGTTATTTTCAAATATGTAGTCAAATTAAGGGTACTTTTTAGTATGCCACAAATGCATGTGCTATGTTAGAGGTTCATTGAGTGAAGCCCCCATGAGGGAAACCTAGGATTGAATATTCTCCATATAGGTCTCCAAATAATATAAATTTCCCTAACATGACTCACAATGGTTGGGTTGTCATGTCCAATATGACTTGAAATTAGTAGACCATTTCCATTAGCATGAATCATAATGGGTGGTTTCTCACCTCTAAGATGAATTACAATGGCTAGTGGTAAGTACCCAACATCACTTGCAATGGTTGGTGACATGTCTCCAAAATGAATCATAGTGGTTAGTGACCCTTCTCTGGTATGATTAACATTAACAAGACTTTTATGCCAACCATTAATTGCAAGGGTTATTTTATTACTTCTAACATGACTTGTGTTGTTGGTGGCACATTTGAAATATGACTTGTAGTGGTTAGTGATAGGTCCCCCACATGAAGTATAGTGGTTGGTGACTTTTTCTTATATGGCTAGTAGTGACTAGACTTCTACACGTAGCATCATGTACAAAAGTTAGTGAATTTTCTCTAGGGATTTCATTCTTCTTCTTATTCTTCCTCTACCACTTCCTTCTCGACTTCTAGTTACTAGTAGATAGACTTTCACCAGGTGAGGAAGAAACAGGAGTCATATATTTCACTATCTAATAATATGGAGCAACACCAATATGGTTCCCTTGACACACAATTTTTAGCTAAGAATCTCAAAGAGGATTTACAATATTCATAGTGGACCAAAAATAAACCAATAGTCAACATTAAATATAGGAATCTTCAAGGTTGTTTCCAAAGAAAGGAATAACACAAGAATCCCCTTTAGAAGGGATCCCTTGGTCAGTATCCTCAAAATAAATTTCCATAATTATCTTATGCATAGGCTCCTCCCTTTCCAAACTATTCAATGAAACTTGGGTCTCTGTAACTAGATTTCAAAGAAGAGAGACAATATAATCAAACCTTCACACTTCACAAGGAAACTCCACACTCCCAATAGAAAGGCCACGAGTCTTTCTAAAATAATGGAGAAGTTGGTATTCCACTCTAAATTAGAGACTCAAAAGTCAGAAGACAAGAAAAACCTAAGGTCAACTAAATGAATATATTGAACCATTAAAAATATCACAAAGATGGGAAAAGCACTCTTTTAAATCCTAGTTCAAGGTGGTTAGGAACTGAAACCAAATTAATGAAGAGGAAAATAGAAAGGGTTTTCCAAAGGAATTCTTGGGATAATAAGGGAAAAATACCAGCAAAAAGTTTATAAAAAGTAGTTATACTTACCTCCAAATATAACCTATACTCTTGCAAGTACTGTTTCTTTATGGAGAACCCTAACAGAGAACTAAAATTATGGTGTAAGTGTTACCTTAGGTACCTCAGGTATGCCCATTTGCACTAACCTAGGAGAAAACCTGGATATGATACTAAGATTTTGACTCACAATTAGTGACCATGGTGGGTAGTAGTTAGCTATAACCACAAACGTAGGTATGGAATCTCAACTTGGAACTTCACTAAGGTAAAATTTAGAAAGGATAATTCCCAATAGATTCCCCATACATACAATAGTCCAAACATCAAGATAAGATGCACTTAAAAAAAATAAGAACATGTGATTGAAATGGATTCAAATAAATATCATGTACTCATTATGATAAAATTCATGAAAATAATACATTATCAAAATCTATATTAAAAAGGGACTAAAGTTAGGTAGAAGGGAATGTGTTTCTTATTGAATGAATGATCAACAATATAAGGTTCCGATAAAAATAATCCTTTGTTGTAACTACTAACTAGATCCATCCTTTAGATCACTATAACCTAGGCCACTGAATTACTCCTCTATAATATATTATTATTTAGTAAATATGAAGTGAAATATAATGGGTCTCTTCTTTATCCTAGAAGAATAATGGAAAGAGAAGGAAATAGGGCTTTAAGAAAACTAAAGGATTGCTTAAAATATTACAGCATTCTAAACATGGGTAGGATATAAATAACCATAATAAGGTTATTATATCCTCTCCTCCACCTGAGGGATCATTAAATACTCTTTGAAATAAGTTTAGGTCATTAGTGATGGGCTAGAAGAGGTAAAATATTAGTAAAACCCATAAAAACCACTCCAAAACTCTATATAATGAACATATTTAATTTATTCCTTGGTGCAAATTCAAGGCATGTAATAGTTCCATGAAGGGGGCTAGACTCTATACACATTTTTCTTTTATAAAAGGAATACATGTATGATTATGCGAGAACAAAGAGCACATATGTGAACTATTTTTTTTTAAAGTTCTTCAAAGGGACAATGTTCGCAGAAGGGGAAGGGGTGATATATTCAAGCCAAAACATGCATCTTATAGTAAATGTTATAAAAGAAGATATAAAATGTTGGAAGAGAAGAGAAAAAAACATCACAAACGGAATGAAATTATTTTTTGGAGTTGTTATACATATCGTCTTGCAATTCTAGAATATTTTTAGTGCATTTTCTAGGGTATCTTTCTTGACAAGCTAGAGCTTCAATAATCGAATCACTCAGGAGCTCATCCTCAGAAATATTTGATAGGTTTTGGTTCTCTATGAGTTTCCATTAATTCATTTATTCTCAAATATACAAATGCATAATCTTGAACACAATTTTATTTTTTATGTGAAATACTTTCAAGGACACATATCATATTAAATAATTCTATAGGAAATCTACCAACTCATTTTCTGAAACTTACAACTAGGAAACTTCTAGTTTTTCAATAACATTTTATTCTTGAAAAATGAAAATGAAAAATATTTCTTGAAAATGATTCGCTCACTAGTATGGTCAACAAAAAATATTTAGTTTTGGGATTAGTAAATGTTAGATGCCTTGTCCTTATGGATTTCATGAAATTGTAAATATAAAAATATGATAAATATGAACCACTATAATAGGAAGAGACATAAGACGTTGGGGGTTGAAACCAAAGGTCTAAATCATATTTCATATAAATGCATTCTTGTTTAATAAAAAAGAAATCAACTTGGGGAATTACCTCACATGGTTTGATTTGTTAGGATAGCCTCGCTATTTATCTCAATGTAACTCCTCTACACCCTCTATCTGTTAGATATGCCACTATGGCTAGAATTTTCTTATTAGGAGATTGATTGTTTTTTTAGGGTTCATTCATATTCTCCACGAGATATAATGCCCAACTTTATCTCCCTTCTCTACAACTCCTTCTCTACCTATCTCCCTAACACTCCACTATGCACCTGCTTTTTAGACTCGTCTCTACACCAATGGAACTATAATTGTCCCCTATTGGTAGAGTGACAAAGGCCTAAAATATCAAAGTCACACATAATTAGAAGTGTAAAAAATTTGGTTATGTTCATAGAATAGAAGTACAAACCTTGGTGAATTCACATAAAATCAAAGTGTCAGCCTTGATGCCTCCCTAAAAAATCAAAGTGGTGTTCCTTGACATAAGATGGAAGTGAAAATCTTGGCTCCTTCATGCAAAATCAGTGTTGTGCTTCCATGAAAGATCAAATTTCAATTTGGATTCCTTCATCCATTTGATTCATATTCAGCCAACGTATCAATTGTCATATACATGTTTTTTTTGTGCATCTATGTACATTGTGGTGTTGAATTTTTTGCTCTTTGGCATTGTAAAGGTTATTGATACAATATCCCCCATCCCCATTACTAGAGTGTGTTGCATGGACTTTGTTCCTTCTATTGATGCATATTTTTTGGCCTATACTATTACGTTCTTGGCCTACATGTTATTTAGAGAGCCATATTTTGATATATTATCCCTGGATATATCGTTTGATGGTATTTCTTGATTTTATGTTTATGACTTTTGTAAGAGCATATACTTGTAAATAAATAATTTTTGGAGTGGGTTACGTTTTCACTACACATATATGAATGTTGATCCCTTAAGTTATCTCTATTTCGATCTATGATTTCCCATTTTCTTCTATTAAATAGCTATAATTATTTACTAAGTGGATTCATTACAATATAAATCTACTTGAGGGTGGTGCTTGGTGTGGTGAGTGAAGTTATATTGCCTCATTTTTTAAAATTTTTAGTGATATTTTTCAATAGATTGTAGTAACCTAATATAGCTCTAATCTCATCTTGAATATGCATTCTCTTATCTCCATCATTAGAGTAGTATTGACTCAAAAATAGACATACAAATAATAGCTAAGGAAGATCATACATACCCTAATTTTTAATTACTTGTAGAAAGGAATAAATGAAGGAGAGGAGGAAAATACATTTCTAAACACACATCAGATAAAAAGTTAGCCATTTTAGTTAATAAAGATATAAAAGTGTATGCCTTGACTGTTTCTTCTTTAAGTGAAGAGGTTATTAATCATATAGTTTCAATTACAAATTCTTATGGGGAATTGACAAAGTTGAAAGATCAATATGGCTCACACTCAAAATTTGAATTTTTTTAGTTGAAGGTCAAATTATTCAACCCTTAGTTGAAACACGGTGATCCCTTGGTCCTAGCCTCTAAAATTAAAGCCACCATACATGATGTATATGCCAATAGAGTTAATATGGAAATTCCTCTAATAGCCTTCATCAATGCCCTCTAACCTAGATTTTATATTGAGTCAATACTAGCTAGTGCACAACTCAATTTCATTACTTTTGACACACTTGTGGAGAGGTTTGTAGAACAAGAGAAATATTTTGCGAAGAGTAAGAAAAAAACATAGTCTCCTAAAGAGGAAATGTTGATTTATTAGAAAGGGAAGGATCAATAGCATGATTCTCATAAAATAAATGGAAGTAGAAGAGGATTTGAAAGAAAGAATTGCAAAGTTTGGGGGGACACCATTAAGGAGAAAGACATTACCTTCACTACATTTTTTGAAACGTAGATAGAAATGATGCATCAACATGAAAAATACCCTAGGAGATAATTAAAGAGAGTCAACACTAGAAATATTAAAAAAATAAAACATGTCTACCTAAAGGTAAAACACCTATATTTTCTCATTATATTGTTTCCCATTGCGATATTGGAGTAACTGGAAATTTGTTCACATATCATTTACATCTTGGAGAGATGTATGACTACCTGATACATGTGAAGCTTACCATATGACCTTTGGGAAAGTTATTTTTGTATATTACAATGATAATGTAGATGGCACATTGTATTTTGTAGACAAATCAGGTCTCAAGTTCTCAAGACTTGGCACGATCAAGTTTAAACCACCTAGACTCCCTAATTTTCTTTTGCATTATGTACTCTATCTTCTAAAGCTGCACGGAAATCTATTGTCCCCTTTTTACATGTTCGAAGGAGGCTACTTCATTCATATGTTTGATTAAAGAGTAGAAATAACTAGAGCATATGACAACATATCTATCATGTTTGGAGTAAAAAATGAAAGACTATTGAAGCTAGAAGAAACAACAACTAATTCACATAACTCTACATATATATACCTCTCTTAGTGAAATGAAGGCACATTTCCATCATGTTTTATTTGGAATGCAAGATTTACACATCTTTATTATGAAAATATTCATTTACTATGTTGGACACCTAATCCACTAAGGGTTAAGGTATGGAAGTTGAACAGTTAAAGGGAATCTAATGGTCATGTAAAATGTCTTATAAATGTATATTTTTTGAATAATAAAGCAATCTCACGATTAACCTTCATATTCTATCTATTCCATGTATGTCTCTTACAATGGTATCAGAGTTGCACGCGAATTCCTGCAAATTGAGCCACTAGTATTATATTGTGGCATTCCTCAAGCAATTTTTCCTGCCATCTTGACCCCTCATTTCTCTACATGACAGTCGACACCAATTCTTCCTCAAAGAGAAATTGATCTAATATCTGTACATTGACTTGTAAAACAACATTTATGCCCATTTGAGCTTTTCTCTCAAACTATTATGATCTATTTTTATGTGCCCATTCTATCTGCAATCATTTATCTGAGTTGTCCAGGCCTAGGATCTCCTCATCATTTTTCTTGGTAGTTTCTCTTCCAAATATAGCTACCTAATGTACTTGAAAACCTGTTTGTTCTTTGTTAGTTAGTGTGCATCCCTCCTGAAAACACATTACTCCTAAATTTTAGATTGCAGAAACATTGAAATGGTCGTTACACCCAGAACAATATTACTACATCATTACATCAATGCCCAAAGATTTTGTTTATCTCCCAACCATTGTTGAAAGGCTAAGAGATGAAAAAAAATGCTTCTCAAATTTTTTGATTGGCACGAGGGTATCCCATTTTTGTGGCCGCATAAAACTTCATTAGCCACATTCTAGGCCCACCAAGTAGCCACACTACTTCAATTCTTGTCTCTTCAAATTTATACAAGCATAATTTTGCATCACAACACCACCACTAAGAATCCTATTACTAAAAAAGACACAACAATTGCTCATATTGCTCAAATGATTTCCTAGGTAAATCAGAACGAAATCAAAATGTTATCTGACTCTGTAGCCAACCCTATATGATTAAACCTATTTTGTTTTGTAGAATAGTTATTGAAAAAATACTTCACTAGTTTTGGCACCAAAGTCTGAAGTCCGTATTGAGAAATTTTAGTATGGAATTCCTTAATCGTTCATCAACTTAACCCATCAAATATTGCATCTTCACTCTAGGAAACCTCATGCAATATTTTCTCTGAAACCTAGATACCCAAAGGATTCTATATAAAATGAATTTTCTGATTGATCATCGAATCTCATAAACATTATGAGAGGACTATCTAGGCTTAATCCTAGAGCTTTGGAAACATTCATTTCCTTGGCGTTATCGCTAGTCAATATAGTGTTGAAGTGTCGATTGAATAAATCATCTACAAGTGTGTAGGAGTGGCTGGAATGTGGCTTGATTAAAACCTACATTGAATAAAGTCAGTCATTGGTTCGTTGATGGTGTTTTCATATACATTGATTAAGACTTTGATATGTGAAAATAAGTTATACGTTGATCATTCCTACATTACAAAAATGTCATTTCTCTACGTTGAAATCTTTCCTTCAAGACTTATGTGTTTTGGTCCTCTACGACATTAAACTTTTATCAAATACCATGAGCTATGCATAATACCTTTGTATCTGCACTAAATATTTTTTTTGAAGAACGTGCTCTGGTGATATTTTATATGAATTATGTCAATGTGTTGTGGTGATACATATTGTTGTGTTGTTCTTTCCTATCTATGTTGGAACTATCTTTTTGTATGTTGAATATCATTTTGAAGGGTGCTTGGTAACCATGGCATGTAATCTACGCTAGTAAGTATTGTTTGAACATTGAATTGATTTTAAGTCATTGAAGGTCGTATTTATATGTTTATTGATGGTATCTCACTATTCATTGGAGCGGTGATATATTTGTGAGATGGGTTCACTATAAATGTGTTTATATACAACCCAAGTGGTTCACAATGTATGCATATCTTTGTGCATTGAGTTAGCTCCATTCTCTACATTGTAAAGTTGTAGACCCTCGTATGTGCAACAAACACTAAATTTAGGGTCATATGTAGTAGCGTTGTAGGTCGAATATGCTTCTTCTTTGTATTGGAAGGGCTACATGGTTGTGTCAATATTATTTATAGAACTACCTTTTTGAATAAATAGAGTTGTTTTTGGTGTATTATATGAACTTTGTATAAACACAGTTCTTTGTGGAGGAGAGAATACATTTGTTTCAACTACCTTAAAAATTATTGCATATTGGTTGTTGATTATAATATTGGTGCATTTGTTATGAAATGGCTTTAATTGGTGAAGTATTAGAGTTAATTAATAATCTTACACACTCTTCTACTGACAACAAAATCCAAATTAGAAAAGCCTATCTTTCAAACATTCAAACTTCTATGCACATGAAAAGAAAGAGTTTTTGCAACTTGAATCACAGTTACAGAGAGATGAGTTACACTAGTGTAAGCAACATTTTGAACTTGTTTTTAATAATTATCTCTTTTATATTAACACAAAATCCCATCAACAACTAACAAGTGATCAAGTAAAATTGAGGTTTATTTAAATTCATTGCCCATTTCAGGAACAAATTTACATGAAAGTGTTCATGTTCAACCTACACTTCCCAAGCCCATCATCACACCATGGGAAAGGATTGTCAACAATAGGAAAAAAATATTTCATGGATATGATAAGGAGGTTTCTCTTCACAGACCAAACTACTCCAAGCCCATCTAATTTGATAGTGTTCAATTTCCACAGGAGGGTTTACATACACATGTTTGAGATCTTGCTCCTCCACAACAACACATTGTGAAATGCCAACATTGTGATGGAGTAGGCCATGTGAAAGATAATTGTTTTGATATTAACTTGTGCACGAATTGTGGTTAGCACACTAATTCTTCAAACAAATGCTTCCAAAGAAAATCTCCTGTAAGAAAAAAGATTAACCTTGGATAGATTGTTTCTTAGCAATGGCCATCAACAACCAAGAAGGTATTTTGATCATATGTCATAATTTATCCTAGAGTATTAAAAGGAATTTCAATTGATTTTTCTCCATCTTCTAACCTTGTATCTGAAAGGGGGGGAACATGGTCATATACAATCTTCAAATCCACATCAAGCGAGCTTGAGCCCCAACTTGAACATCCTGCATGATCCTATAACCAAGGACAATCATACCTAGATTTAGAGTTGTATATAGAGATACATAATCCCCTAAGAATTCCTTTGGTTCGTATCCTTCCTTAAACCACTGCAAGTTGAAGAAATCCCTTTTTCTAGGTTGAAGGTATCCCTCTTCAAAGCATTAAGGAGCACTTCCTCTAGAATAAGATTTTAGCTTCTTGCCAGATTTGGAAGAGTTTGAATAATCACACTGAGAATCCTAAGATGAGACCCAAATGGTTTCCATTTCCAAGGAAATAGGGAGCACTTCCTCTAGTATAATACTTCATCTTCTTGTCATATTTGGAAGGGTTCTAGGAACTTCACTAAAAATTCCAGTGTTGGTGGTCATTCTTAAACGACCATTGGTTTAGACCTCGACTTCTCCCACCTTATATCATCATTTTAGAGATCTCATTCAAGTTATTTTTCTCATGCATATTTTTACTTATATTATTTCTCTCTTCTTGGACTCGTATATACCCTTTCAGATTAAGGGGGGGCATGTTGGACACCTAATCTGCTAAGGGTTAAGGTGTGGAAGTTGAATAGTCAAAGGGAGTTCAAGATACCTTAGAATATTGAGTACAACAATCATGTAAATTGTATTATAAATGTTTATCTTTGAATAATAAAGGCATCTCACATTTATCCTTCATATTCTATCTATTCCATGTATGTGCTCTAACGTACTGAAAAATAATGATGTTTCTAGTTTTCCAAATATTCCTAGCACACTAACGAAAAGTGATGCTTGTATTCTTTGAAATCATAGAAAATAACCATTTCATTATTCTACTTATAAAACACGTAAGAAATTAACTAATTCATTCTTTTTTGTGAAGCCTAATTCCTTTTCCTTCTGTAAATGGAAATAAATATATGATGACTCACATTGATTATAATGACAAGATGTGTTGGGTTTATTTGTTGAAGAGAATCACAATCTTTTGAAATTTTTATGTATTGAAAATGATGCATAATAAAATATCTTCATTAACATAGGATTCAACATCAAACAAAAGTTTCATATAATCCTCAACAAATGATGTGGTTGAAATACTAAACAGGACTATCTTGAATGTGGTTTTCTCGATGATGCTTTTATAAACTTTAAAATTGATATTTCAGGATGATGTGGTTATACGTTTAGTATATTTGAAAAAAATATTTCCATCACATGTGCTTAAAAATAATTCTCCATAAGAAATGTGGTATAGCCACATTCCTTTTGTAAGGAATCTCAAGGTATTTGATTCCACCTACTATGCCTTGATTCTTAAGGACGAAAGGATAAAACTTTAAGAAAGAATTCATAAGTGCACCTTCTTTGGGTATTCATATACCACCAAGGAATATTGTCTTCATGATGAAGTAAACAAGAAGTTTCTTCTTTCTAGACATGTAATTTTGTTTGAATCTTTTAGGATTGAAAACATTGTTGAGGGGAAGCTTTATTATTTGGATAGATTCAACATCAAAAGGACATATCATAAATTTTATAATGAGAATCACATCTTGAATGGGATATCCCTATATCAAATAAATATATTGAATCTCCTTTTGAATCACTATCTCCCCCTCATGAAGTTCTAACCAATTATTTAGTACAAGAAAACCCACTAAGTGATTTGATCGGGAGAATTGGGAGGAATGGAGGGAAATATTGATGCAACCCCATCTCAATAATTAAATTAAATTGGACGATACTAAAAAGTTTCCCCAAAGTGGCTCACCAAAACACTTGAAAATTTCATTCTGATAAGGTCATAACAACCCTAGGTATGCCCAAAATAGATATAGGTGGTGTAGATAATTCTCATTCGATTGATGTATAATATACAAATGTTTCATGTGATTTCAAATTGAATTTATGTACTAAACACGAACCGAATCTTTGTTAAATAATTTTCTTCCATTATGAATGGAAAGAGGGAATGAAGAGGGAGTATGATGCTCTCATAAAGAATGGAACATGGAAGTTGGTGGACCATCCATTTAGAACCACACTAATTGATTGCAAGTGAGGCTACAAGAACAAGAAAAAATCAGATGGCTCACTTGAACAAAAGAAAATCAAGGCAAAAGATTTGAAAAAAAATAAGGTTTTTATTATGAAGAGACTTTTTCCCTCATAGCAAAATGGGCCACCATCTAAACTCTGTACCTTGGAAGCTCAAAATGGATAAAAAAAATTCATCAAATGGGTGTGAATACTTCTTTCTTGAACAAAGACATGAAATAAAATGTCTTTATTTCTCAATGTAAAGGTTATTTTTTAAATGGGAAATAACATAAAGTTTGTAAACTTATCAAATCCTTATATTATTTAAAATGAGCACTACGACCCTAGTATCAAAAGTTAATGGAGCATCTTCTGAAATTAAATTTCAAACACTTTAATATTGATGATGCAAATTTATTTTTCGAGAAAGTTGGACAAACTATTGTATATATTGTGGATTATGTAGGTAATATATTAGTGATAGCGAACAATGAAAAATATATTGCATCCATAAAGGAAGAGTTCAAGAAGGGCTTTCAGATGACATATTTGGGGCACCTTTAGTAATACTTGGGAATTGAAGTGGCCCAACATACAAAGTATATATTCCTCTCAAAACAAGTATATTAGAGAATATTTCAACAAATTTGGCATTGTTGAGTGCAATCCTTTATCTACTCTAATGGAACAAAATATGATGCTCACATCAAAAGAAGGGAATGAATTTGAGGATGCAACAAAGTATATAAATCTTGTATGAAGTATTATATACGTCACCTTTGTGAGACCAGATATTTCATTTTTTGTTAGACTTATTTCCATATTTATGTGAAATCCTTCTGAAGGACACTATTTTAATGTAAAAAGAGTTCGAAAGTACTTGAAAGAAACTCAATATTTTGAACTAAAATACTCATACGTGGATAACTTCAACTTGATTAGATATTATAGTTCATAAATTCACGAAGAAAAATAAAATGCACTATCTACTTTAGGCCATATTATAAGCCATGGATTAGGAGAATCAAATAGCCATTTTTTTAGCACATTCCTTGAAAGAGACAAAATAGGTGGTAGTTTCTGAAGCAACATAGGAGATTGTGTGGCTCATGGAAATTCTTGAACACTTGGAGGAGAAATAGGTGAATTCTACATTTATACGTATTGACAATATTTCTACAATCAAGTTGACTAATAATCCAAAATTCCATGATCGATCCAAGAATATCAAAAAATGTATCATTTGATTCAATACCATGTAGAGGCCAATATTATCCATATAAGACATTGTTCCATAAATGATCAAATTACAGACATCTTCACAAAAGCACTTGGAAGAGAAAAGTTTGAAAATTTCAAAATGATACTTGAGCTCAGTAACACCCCTTTCAATTAAGGGGGAAATGTTAGAAAGCTAATCCTTTGGGATTTGGTGAAATTGTGAATACGTAAATATAATAAATATTAGCTATTAGAATATGAACAGACATTAGACCTTGGAAATTGAAACCAAAGATCATGACATTATGTGTGTGTGTGTGTGCTTGTATCATGACAAATAAATCAACACTAGGATTTATCTAACTTATCACGATAGTCACTGTTGTAAAGACAACTTCTGAGGGAAAAGTCCTCCCCTCATTTTTATAGATGTGACACTCCTCTTTCAAACAAATAAAATAAAAATAGAAATTCAAATAAATGTTCATGAAATAGGACTAGAACATATATGGAATGAGTATTAAAAATTACATTAGACAGCATTGACATCGACATAAATAGAAGTTGAGTAATTATCAAAAATTGTTTTTGAACATAATAGAAAGTAAAGCATCACACAATTAAATATATAAAATATGTTGCGCATAGTGTTGTCATTGATAAAAACAATTTGTCATTAATGTCAAAGGGGATGTATGGGACAATAGTAATAGGACCATCCTTGATGATCAAAGAAACATGGGATCCTTTTTGAGGAAATATGACAGTGGGACCTTTCACAAGGTCACGTTACATGAAGATTTGAATTCTTGAAGTTATTATTTACTTTTATGAAGATATGGTGCTCAAAATGTCTTACAAATACCATGATTGCGTATATCTCTTTGATGCCTTTCCAATGGTATATCCTTCTTAGAAAAACTCATCCTAGATGAGACATTATGGCCAGATGAAAACCAACATTAGTTGGGTCAAATTGAAATGAAAACTACAGGGCCAATCCCAAATTATTGAAGGGTTTTAAAATAATGGGAAAAATTTGGGTGGATCCACTAATGACAAAGCATAGAAATATCCTCGAGCATGTAAAGATGTGCACTATTTACTGTCATTAGAGGACGTACATGATCTGGACAAATTAACGATACCACCAATAACTCAATCATTGGATAAAAGTTAAGTAGCATGATGTTTAATGGTTTTATTAAATGCCAAGTTGATAGGTGGTATCCTTTTGTTGGATGGTGACATAGAGATGGCTAACATCAAGATAAAGACATGCTGTCACTAGAGGCCACCACATGGCTAGGTGATTTGGTACTTTAATTGGTAAAAATGATTAAAAAAGGTGACACATGGCATGTTCTCGGATGGCCACATCGTAGGATGACGTCATGTCGAAGCCATTGTGCAGAGGACCAGTGACCACAAGGTCACATGGGGTGGTCACATGTTAGTTTGACGGGCCCAAATAAAATTAAAATAAAAAGAGGGGGTTAGCTTAAATGATGGTCACATGGAAGATTCACAAAGTTTCATATGATCCAAGTTTTGTGTCTAATTTAAGAAAACTACTTCTATTCTTTGTAGATCCTTTAAGAACTATATAAATGTTTGAAAAAACATTCAAAATATCCAACAAATTCAAATGTGTTTTTCCATTTAGGGATTGGGTGTTTTCCCTTAGTTTTATCCTAGTTAGGAATCGATGTCAAGGAATCCTAGTGGGCTTTTATGGGGCGAAATAATAACAATATGGGGACAATAGGGAAACAACAGTAACAATAAGGGAGACAATGACAATAGTAATGGGGGAATCACTAGTATTATAGGGACCTAACAAGAAGACTTCACTACTTTATAACTCAAATTAGCCCTTAGACGAGAGGGGGTAATCCTTAAATTGTCACAATTGATATTCATTTTAAGTTACTTTAAAACAACTTTTTTAAGCCCTTAAAATTGAATATTCAAGAATTTCAATTATATAAAAGTATGATTAAATAAAATGGGGAGAATTAGAACAGGACTTAAACTATTATCTTTGGACAAAGGCCCCTCTAACTAGAACCTTTATCCCAAAATAAAGATACATCAAGAATAAGGGTTGAAATATTCAAAATAAAAAAATGAAAACAGAATAGCATGGTTATTCTTCGCATAGAGGACCACAAATGTATTAAATATCAATGGGAAAAATGTGAGTATTCCCTTGGTAAATTTGAAAAGTGAAAAGTGTATTAAGTTAATATGAATAAATTTATTTAACATATGAAAACAACAAATTATCTATGTTAACATAATAATCACAAAACAAACCATGAAAATTTAAAAATGATATCTGATAAATGCATTCATAATAATAAACAGGAATTAATAAATATCATACCTATGGTGAAGTTTCATAGAAATAAACTTAATAAAATACTAAACTATCAACTAACATAACACACAGAATAGTGTATATTTTGTTGTTATTAATTAAAATACATTTTGGAAAGTCAAAGGAAATTTGTCATGAGATCAACGTATACAAATAATTCATTTAATGATTGAAATCAAATATTACAAAAGTTTGCAATTATATATAAAATCAAATAAGGCTTTGAATTGCATAAGAAGGTTAAATACATAAGAATATGGACTAAATCCCCAACGCAGGAGGAGAATTTGTTGTCTAGTCGACGATATGCTACTAAAAGCCAACCCTTTGGGTTTCCCTTCACACAATATTCCCTTCATTGCAGTGAAACTCCAACCGTTGCAACAACTTTGATGTGCCTCTTATCCATATTGAACAGTTACTTTCTAGCCCCATTACATCACTAGATTTCGAAATGTAGACTATATTGTTGACATAAAATTTTAAAATAATTTATCTCCCATAGCCTATTGAATAGGTTTGGAAGGTGTCATTTACCTTTCCTTTTTCCAACAATATACACCAAATCTTGATATATTTCCATAAAAATTACGATTGAATTCTTGGTATAATTTTATATTTCGGTTAAAATGTAGTTTTCACCAAATTTTCAATAATTATAGTGGATTCATTTGAACCACTTGTAATATAACTAACATTAAAACGCCTGTTTGACATAATCCTAGTCAATGACTAGTGCATTTCTAATGTATTTAACCCCATACCCACAGTCAAGTAATGTCTATTGTCTAATGCATTGAAAACCATTATATTTTCATGATTTGAATTTACTCTCATTAAAGGAATTTTTAGGCACTTCTTCAATGGCTTTCGAAACCATTTCAAATCTCCATCTTGGGTCTGATTATAGGCATCAGTAAATTATATTGTAACTCTTTGTGGATGAGGATTATGGAAAATAAATGAACATATTTAAAAATTGAGAGTACTTAAAATTCTGTAATATAAGGTGTAATGCTCATGACATGGGCCATGTACCATTTACTGCATACATTGATATTCCTTCTTTCCTTAACGAGCCCAAGAATACCAAACATGAAGTATAAACTTAATACCAAAATAATTAGCATGCTTTTAGCATTTTTCACCATTCATTACTCCTTTCTAATCATATTAACATGTTAATAAATTGTCTATGAAGGTTCCCATGAACGGAAAAATCAACTCATTTTTGGAGCAACCCTTGGCTACAACATCCCCTCCAAAATCTAGTATTGAATTCAATATTTCTATATTCCTATATACACACGCCTCTCCAAATTTATGTATATAAGTCACAATTATAGGCTAATAATAGTATCTCGTTTACAAAATCATTTTGTAGCTACGTGTTATAGACATTTTTGTGCCTTACAGCATAGAGCATGAAATGTCAATAATCTGAGGGATCCAAAGTCCCTAAACATGTTGTTCCTACCTCTAGAGGAACAAGGTCAGCAAACCGCAGCACTTCAGATCAGTTCTCCACTGAAAAACACTCAAAAACAGGTCAATTTTGGATCAAAGCAACTGCTCCACTGAGCATCTGCGCTGAATGTCAACTTCTCCATGGTGTACCTGTGCTGAATGTCAACTTCATCAAAGGCTACCTGCGCTGAGCGAGTTTGGACATGTGGAGGAATCTTTCCTCAATGTGTCAGTGCCCAGGAAGCTTCCAAAATGACACTTGGATCAAAAGATTCACCTAATGATGAGTAAAGAGGTTCTAAAACTCCAAGTGGAAGGTAGAATCTCCGAGTGGACTCAAGAACTAAAGAACAACTGGGGTTGAAGAGGACAACAGTCACACATCAAGCTGACATATCTTCACTCCAAAACTCTATATAAGGATCTCATCCCATGGGATCTAGAGGCCGGAATTTTGTGCAAAGAATTGTTGTTGGTTTACAGTTGAGAGTATTGGGTGATTGCTTGAGGGAGGTGAAGAGGAGATTTCTTTCCGTCGGGAAGGTGATGCTGGATTGGGCCTCTTATGGTTGTATCACCGCCTGAACCTTACTTTCTTCCATTAATAAAGCATTTGAGGTTCTTCTATTCGCATGTGTTTCAATGATGTATTGTCTTACTTGCGTATTTGATTTATGCTAATCCTTGAATCAATTATGAATGCATGCTTCTTGTAGTTTCCTTTTCTCGTCTTGTTTGCAGGATCTTGTGTAGCTGGGCCCGTGAGAAGACAAGGAGCTGGGAGCAAGCAGCAAAGAGAGAAGATTGGATCGACCATTTGCGCAAGACATCGGTAAGTGGATCTCTTCCTTTCCTATTTTGCATGTCATAAAGAAGTAACCTTAGATAGCTTTGCTTTGACTGTTGCTAAGGAACTATCACCCTTAGAGTGGGATAGGGTCATTCCGTGTTGGATACTTTTCCCCACAACAGACTAGCGACTCCGCTGGGGATCATGTCTTGTTGGTAGCTTGTGTTTCTTGCTATTCATTTCCTAAACAAAGGGAGTACCGAATCGAACTGCATTCGAATCCTTCGAAGGCAAAGTAGAGGGCAACTACTCTAGCTCAGTTCTGGGCGTGTTTATGATTTGAAGAGTTGATCCACAAGGACTCTTATTAGCTCTTTGTGATAGTGTTCATCTTCCTTTAATCATCCTCTAGTGTATACCTGGTTGATAGCCTCTGATTTGGCCTAAAACAGTCGATTTTTGAGCAATCTGTGACCCGGAACCAAAGAGAGACGAGAGTTTTCTCTTCAGTGCAGCTGCAGTGAAGGCTACCTGCCCTGCAACGCAGGTCCCGAAGGGGCTACCTACGCTGAATGTCAAACTGACAGTGTCTTACCTGCGCTGAACCAGTTTTGCATTGTGCAACTGGGGTTCCCTGCCTTCTATTGCCCAGTTTTCAGTATTGTTTTTGCAGCCTGTTGTCAACCTGTATACCCATCTGAAACTATCTTTCTTTGCCATCATTCCGCCTCAGTTGTGTGAAGAAACCGTGATTGTTCTTATTGTATTTCTTACTTTCATTCATAGTTTCCCGTAGCGAAAGTGAACTAGTCTTGCTGTGGCCTCTTGGATCTAGACCTGTGATAAAGTGTCGTTGTGATTCTAAGAGCTAGTTTATTGCTGTTCATAGCTGCTTGAGCATTTGCTTTCGTTATATGGGTCAGATTTCAGTATTTCTTGTGTTGAAACGAGTGAATCTTAAGGTGTTCCTTTGATTATTGGACAAAAGCTTGTTTGCTTTCGCTTGAAATTGAATTCGAAATCATACAACAGCTTTCTTTTTGTAATACATCAACATTAAGGAAGAAGAAAAGAAATACTTGCATTGTGCATGTGCATTTTGACAGTTTGCATGTTGATTTAGGGAAGTGCATCAGTGTGTGCTCTATGATCTGTTTGAAAAGATGATGTCTTTCTTTTCCCTCAGTAGTTAAGATTTTCATAAGTTGAAAGAATTGAAAAAGCTTGCTTATCATTCTTAGACTGCATTTAGGAGTTGTATCATACATCACGTGGTGATCCATAAAGGCAAACTGCTAAGCAAGATCAACCTAAAACGAACTGAATTTACATAACAACGCTTTGAAACATAACGAAACACAGTAGAGGTCTAGGTAGAGACGTGTTCCGGCATCGTTAAACATAGTGACTGTCGATCTCTACGAAGGTGGGTGATTCCTCCTGAAGGACGATAGCACTAATACGGACTTGTGCTCCCGCGTACCGTCGCGTATATTGGGAGAACCCTATAGGAACAAAGCCTTTATCCATAGGAAGCCGTGTCGACCGCCCTACTGATCGCGATGCAGTGAACACAGCATTCACGAAGATCGACCACTCGTACCGTAAAACGTATTCTGTGGTTTCGCGAAAGGTTTGGCACACCCTCTACCTAGAACTCCAGAGTAGTTTCTTTTGGCCTTTTTCAAACTCTATAACTGAAAAAGTCCATCCGAGCATTTATCACTTCGGGCTCGTTAATACATCGAAGGAGACTAGAGTCATCTTTAGCTTTTTCTCGACTCTTAAAAAGTGAAAAAGCAAGTTGTGTCTAAAGCGTCGTCATATAAAATTCATTTTAAACGGAACATAATTACCCCTTATTCCTGCGTTGATCTTGAGGTTGAGAACATGGAACACACCAACCAAGGGATTCCACATGATGGGAACCCTAGCCCTTTCTCCTCTTGGGGAGAAGTTGGTGCGCCCTACATGGCCACGTTGTCGCTTCCAGGGCTGACAATTGGCCTGCCAGTTTGGCTATTCTCAACCACTGTAGTTCAGAACACCACGGTTCCTGAACAGTCGAATCAACAGTTAGACCAGTCTAGAGCTGCCCTCCAACCTTCCACTTCTTTTAAGTCTTCCTCCGATCCTTCCCCTTCGAAAGGTAGAGCCGCCGAGAGCAGAGCTCCCATGGAGAAGAAGGAGACCGATCTTCCCTCTTCGAAAGGTAGAGCCGCCAAAAGCAGAGCTCCCACGGAGAAGAAGGAGACCGATCTTCCCTCTTTGAAAGGTAGAGCCGCCGAAAGCAGAGCTCCCATGGAGAAGAAGAAGGAGAAGAAGAAGAAGGAAAAGAAGCAGAAGGAGCCAAAGGCGGCTGGGGGCAAGCAAAAGACATCTAACCAAAATCCACACACAACACAGACCGGGCCTAGGTCGCCATGTGTCATATGTGAAGGAGACCACTTCCACCGTGATTGTCCGAGTATTCCTCGAATACTAAGGGACCGGTCCCCTCGTTTGCACAGCTTGGAAGCATCAACCTCTGACAGCCAGGTTGAATGCTTACCATCGACCAGCGAAAGTGAAGGTTCTAGACAACGAAGGGGAATGAGATTCCCCTGCGAACTGTGTGAAGGCAATCACACCCTCCACCATTGTCCCTTTTTAGACGAAGCAAAGAGAGTTTTGGAAGATCAACCGGTTGTACCGTTGCTACTTCCTCTTGGATACCAAAAACTCGCGCCAAGTCCTTCGTTGGTTGAAAATACAGCTGCCCCGCTCGTGAGGCCAGTTGAAATGTCAGTCACTGAAAAGGAACCTACTGAATCCGGATCGGACGAAAGTCCAAAGGTCGAAACGGCAGTTGACCCGGTTCTCCCTTCAGAAGTTTCGTCTTCAAATGACATCGTCACTGAAGATTCATCTTCGGCTAACACCCTCACCGAAGAGAGTAAGGATGACACCATCCAGATTCTTTTCATCAACACCGATTCTGATGAACATCAGGGCAATGCACCCACTCCTTTATCGCAGGAAGGAGCATCGTCAAGATCATATCCGGCCATATATTCGGTCCCACCACCAAGCAACCTGGTTGTGTCCTTTGATTGGAACCAACTAGGCAGACCCCGGTTACCAGCCAGTATACCATTCAGAATTATAGTCCAAATATACAAAATGGTGATGGCTGGAACTATCATTGATGAAGGGGCATCTGTGAGTATCCTATCCTCTACTGCTTGGAAAGCACTGGGTTGCCCGGCGCTTTTGCTTGAGATAAGGAATCTCTCGGGTTTCGATAGGGGAGCCAGTCGACCATTAGGGATTTTACCTAATATGCCTATTACCTTGAAAGGGAAGGCTGTCAAGATGAACTTGATGGTCGTCCAAGGACCCTTGGATTATAACCTACTCCTTGGACGAGACTACATATATTGCATGGAAGCAATAGTCCCCTCACTCTTTCGAATAATGTGTTTTCCACACGAAGGAAGAATGGTCAAGCTCGTAGACCAACTTTCATTTCCGGGATCACGCATCGCAAATAGTGACGTACCTATCCTGAATGGTCTATTCAATCAAGAAAGGTCTCCACCTCCGGTTCTTCTTCCTGATGAGCACGAGTGATTTGGGAAAGTAAGGCTGGAACCCAGGGGGCATGCATCCTGGTCTGCTTCGGGCAGAGAAAACCTTGGGAATAAAGTAGAATTTCCGCGGGAGAATATGACTAGTCCGTACCCCATCCCCTCCTTCATCTTTGTGAATCTTCCTCTGATCCTTCCTCTTCGAAAGGTAGAAGCCGCTAAAAGCAGAGCTCCCGTGAAGAAAAAGAAGAAAGAAAGAGCCGGCAAGAAAGTCCAGCTCTCATGAAGAAGTAAGGGGCAGTTAGGAAGTGGGGTTGTTCTGGAAAAAGATTCTTTTGTTAAAGTTAAGTGTTTGGCGGAGCATCGTCATTCACCGTTGTCTAGGTCGATAGGCATCGCTGAAGAAAGATTTCTGTTTGGAAGGACTAACAGAACAATCTTTGGGTAACCTGAAAGAGGTAGGCCTCACCCATTAAAAACAGGGTTTTTGACGGATAAGTAGGGGCGGCCTTGAATTTAGACTTTATACCTGGGGGCATGCAAACCTCTTGGAATGCAAGCACGGGCAGCTTTTTAGTTTTTAGGTCCGTAGGTCTAACCCCTCTAACTCGTAGGATTGGTCGATACCCAGCTTGCATAAAGGGAGGATATGGAGCAAAGCATAGTGAGATGAAGCTCCTTAAAAAATAGCGAGCTCTAGGAGACCTTCCTACTTTATGACTGGAAAAAACGAGCAGTTTTGGCAACGTTCATGCTCGTTAAAAAATAAACGCAGAACCGAGCAGTTTTAACGCGGAATTCATGCTCGTTAAAAAATAAACATAAGCATGTGAGCAAGCTTCCTCCAGTGTTCGAGCTCATCCAGAAAAAATGAACCAGTAAATAACCATTTGAGACCGTAAATTCATCAGCCATAAAAAGCCTTGGTCGTGTTTGCACCGTCACCTCCACTTTTTCATTTGGCCGATCATTCACATCCACTTGATTGTTTACCTATTTTGAGGAACAGCTGCGAAGAGTGATTTCACCTAGCCATCCTTGTGACACTGCCGTGATTGGAAAATTCCAACCTGTACCTGGAATCTGCTGCTATCCCTGTTTATCACTCGTTCCTCAAAATACGAGTCTTCTTTGAGCTCTTTTCACTGACTCGTAAAATATGAAAAGTTTGCCGAGTTTTGGCCTTCCAGCTCGTTAAAAGGACCGGAAGAGCTATCCCTCCTCTAGATTTTAATCTTTTTGGACCTGAGGGATTATTGCACAAAAAGATCGAGCACTTGTCTAGTTCAGCTCGATAAATCTATCGAACATTCATCCCTTCTGTATTGTTTTATACTTTTTCGGACTTAAGGGATTAGATGACGAAAAAGGACCTTTGGAGTTAACTTTATGTACCCTTTTTAGACTCTCTAAAAATGAAAAGGACCGAGTTGTCTTTGTCGCTAGGCTCGTTAAAAATACTTAATAGCGACAAACTTGTCTTTAGACGAGAACGAGTTTCCCTATCGCTAGGCTCGTTAAAATATAGCGATGGGCTTGCCCGAAGGGCAGGTTATAGAACAAGCATATGTTATACTCCTCAAGCTTGACAAAAATAAAGAGGTACTGGTCAGAAATGACTGGGGAAAAATTGGGAGAACCTCAAAGCTTAATGGTAGCAAGTCGCTCTTGAACATGACACTTTTGCCTCCGTAAAAACATCGGGTTGGGTTGTTTTCATTCACCGGTCCCTTCACCATGGTCTCGCCATAGCATCCACATTTGGGGTAATGCTACCGATCCATCACATCAGTGTCGTTATATGTTCAAGAGATGTCATTAAGAGAGTGTCAACCGGGTCCCATCCACTGCCATACATCATCTTTCATCGTTTCATGGCCGCCACCCTGAATCATATTTCACAGATCGTTTTCACCATCATCACAATTACTAGCTCCGTTCCGTGTCACTGATGTGGGATTCGTTAAGGCCCTCCTTTGACAGATCGCTTCTTGTCGACATCAGCTCATTACCCAAGAAGTTGATCTAGGAACACCCCCTCAGTACTTTGAAGCTTGCATGGCTCAATGGCAAGTTTCTCACTTCCGGCGACAGGTATACATTAATGACCTTCGACCGGGAGACTTTGCGTGGTGTTCGACACCAAATCCTATATTCATGCCATGTGAATTGTGCTGCAGTACCTTGAGGGTCATCATCATTATCGGTGATTCCTCTCGCGCTTGTTAACAGTTTACATCATTGACTGGTAATCAAGCGATGTCTTTCCATGTTCGACTCCAAGAAATTCTCACATGGATCGACCTGTACTTAGAGTGAAGATCGGACAAGTTTGAAGACCCCGGATCTAGTTTCATCCATCCGGGCTGCGACATATATTCAGGAGATAAAGACATAGACATGTGCGACAGATGATCATCCTACTAAAAGGATGATAATTTAAGCAGAGAATTATCAGTCTACTATCAGACGATCGTCTGTTTATGTACAGAAAATGCATTTATAAAGCTGAGCATGGGAAATGCCCGCATCAGCTAGATCATGAAAGCAGTATGAAAAATAATGTATTGTCTTGTATTTTGTTACAGGTCACCTCCCGACGATTGAATGAACTTCAGATCCTCCTAATAAAGCATTTCACCAGATAAACGACCTCATACTTTAGGGGGCAACTGTTATAGACATTTTTGTGCCTTACAGCATAGAGCATGAAATGTCAATAATCTGAGGGATCCAAAGTCCCTAAACATGTTGTTCCTACCCCTAGAGGAACAAGGTCAGCAAACCACAACACTTCAGATCAGTTCTCCACTGAAAAACACTCAAAAACAGGTCAATTTTGGATCAAAGCAACTGCTCCACTGAGCATCTGCGCTGAATGTCAACTTCTCCATGGTGTACCTGCGCTGAATGTCAACTTCATCAAAGGCTACTTGCGCTGAGCGAGTTTGGACATGTGGAGGAATCTTTCCTCAATGTGTCAGTGCCCAGGAAGCTTCCAAAATGACACTTGGATCAAAAGATTCGCCTAATGATGAGTAAAGAGGTTCTAAAACTCCAAGTGGAAGGTAGAATCTCCGAGTGGACTCAAGAACTAAAGAACAACTGGGGTTGAAGAGGACAATAGTCACACATCAAGCTGACTTATCTTCACTCCAAAACTCTATATAAGGATCTCATCCCATGGGATCTAGAGGCCGGAATTTTGTGCAAAGAATTGCTGTTGGTTTACAGTTGAGAGTATTGGGTGATTTCTTGAGGGAGGTGAAGAGGAGATTTCTTTCCGTCGGGAAGGTGATGCTGTATTGGGCCTCTTATGGTTGTATCACCGCCTGAACCTTACTTTCTTCCATTAATAAAGCATTTGAGGTTCTTCTATTTGCATGTGTTTCAATGATGTATTGTCTTACTTGCGTATTTGATTTATGCTAATCCTTGAGTCAATTATGAATGCATGCTTCTTGTAGTTTCTTTTTCTCGTCTTGTTTGCAGGATCTTGTGTAGCTGGGCCCGTGAGAAGACAAGGAGCTGGGAGCAAGCAGCAAAGAGAGAAGATTGGATCGACCATTTGCGCAAGACATCGGTAAGTGGATCTCTTCCTTTCCTCTTTTGCATGTCATAAAGAAGTAACCTTAGATAGCTTTGCTTTGACTGTTGCTAAGGAACTATCACCCTTAGAGTGGGATAGGGTCATTCCGTGTTGGATACTTTTCCCCACAACACTACGAGATATAAATGTTAAATTCAAACCAAGTGTTCCACTCTCATTTGTTGATTTCATACTAAATTAGAAACCATAAAAAATACACCATGACCTAATTGAATCCACACCATATGTTGGTCTCCATTTACCGCCAAACGTTATCTATGATTTGGTTGATATATTTTGGTCATATTACTTTAATTGTTTTTTGGTATAATGTTAAGCATAAAGCTTAGATTGAAACCAAGTGTTCCCATTTCATTTGTTGATTTAACAGTAAATTAGAAACCATAAAAACTCCATCATGACCTAATTAAAGCCATACCATCTGTTGGCCATGAAAACTTCATCTATGCTTTCGTTGATATATTATGGTCATATTCCTTCAATTATTTTTTTGGGTATAATGTTAAGAAAATCCACTTTTGCATTATTGTCATTTCCATAGATTATGTGATGCTTTATTTGCATACAATTTGATGAAAATTATGGTCCCAACGACCATATGAAATACTAGTGTATAATATGCATTTTGCAATGCCTTTAAATAATGATATTCGTATTTCATGTCTCTTAATTATCATAATAGTTGGCCATATATTATGGTGGATGAAGATGATAAAAGAGTGAAGTATGATAAATTCTCCTGATAATGTGTTCACATTAAAATTTTGATATAATTTTGTTGGTAATGGTATCTAATTATGGAAAGAAAAGTAATCTTGAGATAAGGGTCAAATATTTGCATGGAACCTGTGTGATATTCAAGTTCTATCTCTTAAAATATCTTAAGTTCCAGTGCATTCTCCATGAATATGGTGATGAGAAACACCCTTAAAAAAATGATATGCGAGATCTTTATCATATCATTATAACGTCTTATTATTCCAACACCTTTTGCATTTAGGTATTAACATTCTTTAAAGAGAATCCTCTCTATTGTAAACCAGCAAAGGTCAAAAGAGATGGATCATCACAACCATCTACCAAATTTACATAACGAGTCTATTTAACTTACACTTAGACATTATTGTATTATACATTTTTAGACTTGAATACTTCTACACATATGGAAGGTAGATACCTAAGCTTTCCAATACCTAGTAGTATGAAGCATGACTAGTCCCAAATTGAAGAGTGCAAAGTGATTGTCATAGCCTGGATAAATGTATCTTTTGTCTCCTACATGTGAATCTGGTGTCAAATTCATGGGATAAGGAATAAAATCATAGATGTTATAATTATCACTTTCTATATCCTATTCGATATAAGCAGTTTCCATCCCTTCATTGATCATTCTGCAATTCATTTCATCTAACAACATTAAAGACTCTCCAATAAGTCAAATTACCCATGGAGAATCTAACTTTTTCTTTCCTTACTCCTTACTTTTTCAAGTGTCTCGTGTTCAACATAATCATGTTTTATCAACTTGATAACTAGATCATAAAT